>KN496634.1:0-11529 GCA_000787155.1 Scartelaos histophorus | reverse complement strand
GCAGGAAAATGCCACTTTCAAATGCCATTGTGGCCAAAATACAAAGAAGTGCTTCACTGTTCAAATTTAAATTTAACGTATGAAAATATTTATATTTAATATTTGTGAGCTAAGAGTGCAAGCAGCCTTGAAGATGGGATGACTATTGTTGGATTTTTATCATTTTTAAAGGTCCCATATTGCACTGTTCTATGTTATAATGTTATAATGCTATTTCCTTATCACATACCTGGAGTTATGTTTTCTTTCATTTGAACATGTTTAACACACAGATCATACATGTTTAGGCTGAGTTCTTCTCTCAGATGATTGAAACGACAGATTGATGGTTGAAAACCGGAAAATGCCTGTTTCATGACATCACAAGGTGGGGCAGAGTAATGTGAGCTTCAGAGATGTAGACCGACTAATAATAAAGGCTTACTCAAATCTGTGTGACTAAAACAAAACTCAAAAGCTCCAAAGGGAGGCATTTTAGAGTGAAAATTCCCTGCTTTTGTTCAACACCGCTCCACTTGTTATTAACATCTGATTAGAATTTGATTGGCTGATTGAGAATGCTTCTGTAAACAGCTGGAAGAATGTATTGGAGTCCACCATGGTCTGTATCACAGAGAGTATATATAAATGGACATAACTAACCCAAAACCCGCCATGTTACTAATTGGAAGTGAGCGTGGAGGTGCTTCTGGCTCCAATTTACTTTCTATTGGAAAAAAGGTTGCCCCTCTCTCTGCAACTGCGATCTTATAATGTTCATATTGACCTGCATTTTATTTCATTATTTTGTCTGTAAACCGAGATATGAGCATTAATAACCAGGCCAAATCAGGCACATTTTTTCCTCAAAGTCCCTCCAACTAGTGTTAGCAACAGGTTTGATTGAGAGTGTTGCTAAGTGCCCGCTCTGTGCTAAACCAGCCCTGTGAATGGGAATGGGCTTTCTACAGCCCCACTCTGGATTGGCTCTTTGGTTTCTATGTTAATTTCAAATATAAAACTTGGCTCCAAATTCACCCCTATAACTTCTTCATTTGACTGGAGTCGAGCGCTGTGGGTGACGTCACACTCCCTTACTTCACTTACTACCACCAACTATACAATCTATAGTTCTAATGCAAAAAAGCACAAAAGAAAGACTCAAGACACTGACCCTGTACAGTGATATTGATGCTAATACATACTCAAATAGTGTTTTAATTCAGGACTTAACAGTATTTCTGAATATAAAATGACTTTGTCTCACCGTGGTATATAATCCACTAAACTCATTATTCACTTCTCAGGGACTCAAACGCAATAGAAACTTTGAAATACCAAATTGAGTTCCTCATGACAAATGCTGGACTAAAGCTGTGTGTAGCTGTAGTGTCCAGGTTTAATAATGTAGCTGCTGATTGTAACATAAAGCTACAGTAATTACAGCCAGCTGAGGCCCCACGGCTCTAGCCTGTGATTAATGACGCCTCTCGGCCAGCAGTGCTCGACTGGACCCAGCGCAGGAGCCAATAGTGGAACTGTGAGGAGGGGGGGGGTCTGCATTAGACCTGACCTACACTAGACTATAGATAGACCATGAACTAACTCAGGGCTTCTCAAGCTGTGGCAGTGGACACACCGGTGGTTCATGGTTATGTCAGATGATTTATATTTTATCCATTGGCAGTGGTGAAGGAAGTACTCAGTTTTCTTACTTAAGTAAAAATGGAGGGGGAAAAAACTAAAGTAAAAATAAAAGTATTACATAAAAAATCTACTTAAGTAAAGGTATTAAATTATAAAAATGTACTTAAAAAGTAAAAATGTATTACATGCATATTTTGAGGCTTCAAATGTATTGATTCTAAGAAAGATTTGACCTTTGTTCAGCAGAAACAACTAACTAGAGTTTTTTACCAGCTGTTTTTATTTGTATTTTTGTTTGCTCAGACTAGAAATGTGTTGCAAAAAACCTCAGACTTCTCAGCTGGTTTCAATAAACATGTTTTTACTTTTTAGTCCAGTTCAAAGATGTTGTTGAGTAGAAGGTACAGATACCTAAGTAAAAGTAAAAGTAAAAGTAAAAAGTATCCACTTTAAAATCATCTTAAGTAAAGTACAGATACCTAAGAACAGTGCTTTATTACTTTTACTTCATCACATTCCACCACTGTCCATTGGCAGTATACTGAACCTAAACTAAACCTGGACTAAACCAGGAACTAAACAGGACCAGACCAAGTCTATATCAAGACTGAACCAGGATAAGTAAGAATGCTCCTTTAGTTGCCTTTCCTGAGACAGGCCTCTCTACTTTGGCGTATTTATATCTATCATAAAGCAGAAATGCATTGTAAATAGTTTAAATTGGTCCCATGACAAAAAATAAAATAAAAAATAAATAAATGGACAAAACACTACACAGCAGACCCAATAATAACAAGTGGAATGCATACATATCATTTGAATCAATATAAATATTTTTATAGCTCAGCATTTAAATAACTGTCTCAAGTCTTGAATATTCTCGTTGTAAATGTGTCTCTAGATAAAACTGTAAGAATAAAAACACATTTCAGTTGTATTACTAAAACATTGCAAGAGTCTATTCGTGGTGCAAACAGCAGTAGTCAGACTGTGTTAGTGGGAGCAGAAATCACATGTGGTAATGACTGAGCTCACAACGCTGACCTCAGCAAACAATTAGACGCAGCCCACTGCCCGACTGGCATTTGTGAGAATGTGCTGTTCAAAGAGAAAGAGACAGAGACACGCCTGGAGAATCACTCTGCACCTGCACTGAGCCAGGGATTGACTTTTTATACATACATACATACATACATACATACATACATACATACATACATACATACATACATACATACATACATACATACATACATACATACATACATACATACATACATACATACATACATACATACATACATACATACATACATACATACATACATACATACATACATACATACATACATACATACATACATACATACATACATACATACATACATACATACATACATACATACATACATACATACATACATACATACATACATACATACATACATACATACATACATACATACATACATACATACATACATACATACATACATACATACATACATACATACATACATACATACATACATACATACATACATACATACATACATACATACATACATACATACATACATACATACATACATACATACATACATACATACATACATACATACATACATACATACATACATACATACATACATACATACATACATACATACATACATACATACATACATACATACATACATACATACATACATACATACATACATACATACATACATACATATATACATACATACACACATACATACACGATACATGTTTTCACACTGTTGATTGTTGACATGTGATAGTTTATTACAAACTACAGATTTTCATGTGTAAATGTTACAGTTTCTGACAAAGAAAGAACGAAAAGACACACATGCAAATCTGAGAGTGGCGAGAGTTTATGTTAAAAAGTCAGTATTTATTTATTCAGTAATTAGTGCCAGTTTGTGTACTTTTTTAGTTAGTCGCATGCACTGAACAAAATGCATTTAGTTGTGTTCATTCATCTTCAATACATGGAAGATAAAAGCACCATTCATGTTTTATTTGTGTTAAGTATGAGGCCAAAAGACTTTGCTTCTTACAGAACCATATTGAACCATAATGATACCTGGCCCTGGTGTAGCAGCAGAATCCTTAAGGCATTAGTTTGAACTATTTTAAATATCCATACTTGATTCATTCTCAACATGCCTTTCCATTATCCACACATTTTAAATCTATGAGTGTTGTATTGTCTAATCCTAATAAAGCGTATGCAGTGTTCTGTGGAGTTTTGAAAGCCTAAGCTTCCATTTTGCACATTACTTGTTTTGCTGTCTTGGTCCCATGGCTGCTGTGGCCTACTTTTGGGTTCTTTGTAGCACAACCACAATCCATTAAGAACACTTTTGTGATGCCACACACAGCAAAGCTTTTAGAAAATGGCGCTCACGTAGCATCCTTCAAACATACTTTCAAGCCCATGTTTTTTTCTTTTGTCAGTGTGCACCCTTGTCAAAGTAAATCTAAACAGCCCTCCCAACAAAACCAACTGTTCACAAACTGGAGCTTATTAGATCATACAAACATGTCACACTGATGTACAAAAAGGTTTTATAACAACAGAAAGAAGCAGAAGATTTGATTTTGATTTTAAATTCCATTCCATACTAAATGCTCACTACCTAAACCTCAACCCCTGTAGTCAATCATGAATCAGTGCTAGTGCAGCCTCTGCAGCTCAGTGTGAGAATTCTGGAGGTTCTGAGCTTTCACCTGAGGCATGGCCTATTCATATATTGACAATGAGAAAAATCTCTATATGCAGGTTAAAACACCGGCAACTCAGTTCTTTTTGTACGAGCAGAGACTACATATAAATCCTTTAAGAAGTGTTGGCCACAAACTGTTTGATGCAGACAGTAATTGGAATAAACACCTAAACACTTCTAATACCCCAGTACCTTTACTGCCCTTGTGTTTAACTATCTTTTCATCAGACAAACATAAAGATACATAAAAACAAACCACAGAAATGAAAGATGACCTCTAAAAATACTCTCTGATAAATGTTGCCCAAAAGATTGGCTAAAACCCTGCTGCGGCAGACGCACTGTGAGCTAAACAAGCCCAGTGAGTTACAATGAAGCATCTGGACAATGACAAGCACACCTTATTACCACCCATAATGAATCCATAAACACGGCCAATAAAGGAACCTGCTAGAGGAGGAAATGACTGTAGCGCACACCTCCATCTCCACACACAGACGAGCTGCAGACTTTACACTCACAGACACATTCAAAATGTCAGGTACTCACTTATGTTTCTTTAGCGAGAGCCCCATGTGTTGCTTCATCTGCTGCAGGCCATGGTAGTCTGTGTAGATGAGGTCAAAGGGCAGAGGGCCAGTTAGTGGGCAACTGCCTCTGCCAGGGGGAACGCCAAGAAATCTGCAAAGTACAGGAAAAGTAAGATTTTAAATGAAAGATTTTCTCCACCGTGAACACTGTGCAAAAGCTACAGACAAGAGGAGATGTACACAGCTGCAATCAAAATACTCTGACAACCTAAAATCAAACAATCTGACAAAATGGTGCATTCAGAATGACTACAGTTACTGAGGCTAAACTGCTATCCTTTTCACACAGAGAAATAAGTGGTTATAGCAACAAGAAGTGATAGATGACAACCCACTCAGCAGACACCCATAAGTACTGCTCTGCTCACATAATCCTCCAAACAGAGCTCTGCAATGGTACTATAGCAGCAAGAGGCCTCCTTCATCACCTCACGCACTTTATATTTGTGTTCATCACAGATACAAAGAAACTTTGGATAACATGTTTATTGCAAAATTAGACCATGACATCTGTATAATAGAGTTAAACAAGGTGTGAGAAAAACAACAGGACTACAGAAACTGCCTTTCAAAGCAAAAGAGAACGGAAGATTATACTGTAGACAGGTGAGCAGTGACAGTGTTATCAAACTTCTAATTCAATTGAAACTTTTGTTCAATAATGAAAACATAACTTTGCAATGCAGGATTTCAAAGTAGTACGTCCAACTCTCACTGCAAATCTGCTCTTGTATCTTTCACCTGTGTGTTCAGGACTTTAAGTGGAAAGAGTCATTTTTTGTGTACAATCCTATTGTCTTTACGGATCAAAACTACATAACACAAACATATGGTGACAAGAAACGACATCTGCCCCAACTTTTTCAAACTGGTTGAATGATCTAGCTTGTATAATATCTATAGAAAAGCACTGATATATAAATCTGAAAATCTGCTTTAATGGGAAAAGCTATAGAATCCCCTATTGGACTTTATATACATTTGCACTGTGGCAATGAGGAGTTTGCATGTTTCTCACGCCTGTGTAGGTTTCCTCTGGTGCTCTCTGGTTTAAATTCCATTAAATCATGTACAATAGAGTCCCCTCTAGAGTGGGGACTCTCCTGGAAAAAGTGGGACTATTCAGGTTAAATGAAGGTCAATAAAATAAATCCATTGAATCATTATGAATAGCTTTTTTCCCAGCCACAAGCAAGTCCAGAACATGTTTTTAGCACCACTTTGATTGAAGGTCTCCATGATGGAATCCTTTCTATTAATCTCGGCTTGCAACACTTTTTAAAATTTTTTTGACACTGCTATTTTTTATTTTTATTTTACCTTTATTTAACCAGGAAGTCTCAGTGAGATTCAAAATCTTTAAGAGAGACTTGTAACAGCCAAGGTAGCAGCCATCGCAATCAACAGTACAAAAACATTTGTGAAAAAAATCACCATACTTTTGAAATTTATTTTGGAACATAACAAGTGACAGTAAAGAAAGATAGTTCCAATATCACAGCACTGTGTAGTAAAAGCTGATTTTCCCAGCTCAGTGAGGCACCAAAGGACACTGAAAAGTGGGAGGAGAAGCAACGATACCTGAGGTACCCTGGAAGTTTCCCCAGTATGGCTTTGTATACAATATAGTTTTCTGCAGATTGTTCGCAATGTCCAGGCAACTAAACCATAAAAAAATCCAGTGAGTGAGTGTCTGAGTACTGATGATAAACACAGTGATAAACACAGAGTCCAGAGTGGAGGAGGAAGTGTGAATATACAAGTATCACCATAGTTGATTATGAAGGCAAAGGTTACTGCCATGCAATGATGCAAAGATATATGGGAAAACCACAGACCCAAGAAGGATGTTTCCTTCTGATATTCCAGTACCACAGAGCTCCATTATTTTTAAGGTTAGATGCAACCTACAACCACTTTAAAATAATTGTGGTTGAAAGCCTAATAGGATTGCAAGTGTGCATTAAGAACATGGCTAAATTCATGGATGTAATGTCTATTCAGTGAAACTTCAAACCAAGAAAATCCTTTTACTTCATACAACTCTCAAACCTCTCCAAACAAACCATGATGTTTCGATTGCATTCTAAATGTGTACCCTCTGATCTTATGTGCAGATTAAAGTTGAAGCTTCCGGTTCAGAGTTACCAGAAAAACTGCACTATTAAATATAATAAAATCATGCTACATTCAGCCATGTTATGTAAATGTCCCCTCCTATTTTTAACACTCATGCAGAGAAAAAAATGCTAGTTGTAAAATGAATTCACTGAGAACTCAAGCTGTCTAATATGGTTGCAGACCTTAAATTATTCACTACATCCTTATGTCCTTAGTCTAGGCCAGTAAATATTGTGAAAAGCCAAATTTAAATTCCTGTATTACACAAAATTGACTCTTGTGAGTTTTAAGCCATGTTAGAATCTTATTACCTCCTCAAAAACACACCTAAAGTCTAAAAATATGCAGGATTTGTGCATTGAACGTGTGAATGAAACAAAACACAACTCCAGGTTTGTTTGTGATGAACAACATTATAACATAGATCAGAAAATAGTGTAATATGGACCCTTTAACAGTTTGAATGCAGGTATTTAATGAATTAGCATTTCACTTGGGTACATGAAGCAGCTGTGCTCTGTGTTCACCTCCCCAGTGTTTCTCCTGACACATGCAAACTGACAAACAGGTTACAAGGACAGGCAAAGAGTGACTGTGGTGCAGTGATTAATCAAACAGCACTGCTCTGCTTAGTGAGGACACTGCTTTGACTTTCTGCTGTCGAGGCAACCTGGAAGTCTGTTTTCACAATATTTTACAACGATTTGAATCTGGACTGGTTTAAATGAAGTGTAGCCAGTCGATATAAGGGATGGGATTACATTGGGTCACGCCATTCGTGGTGTAACTACCCATGCTTTCCGGTGCAAAGAGCCATGTAACAAAGCCATTCAATACCATATGACCATATTGATCCACTGAACAATTTAGCAGGCTGTTATTATGGTATTGAATGGCTTTGTGCTGTTAAGTCTCTCACACATAAAATTACAGTCACAATAACCAGTATTAACCAACAATCTTTCAGTTGCTCTCACCTTTTTGTTGAAAATCAAACACCTAAACAGGACCGTGAGTGCTCGTATTGATCACAGGCTCCTGAAAATGTGCTGTTTAAATCCATTTTGTATTTTTTTGAGTCTTCAGACTATCTTAAAACTTTGTTTGCAGTGTTCATTAGAGTATGTGTTGTGTCTCCATGGTACCTACATGTATAACACACGTATAACGCATAATTTCACTCCAGAGTAACAATACAGTGCTTTCTGTACATGCTTTGTCTGTGTGTGTTGATCAATAGCTGCAATTCATTCTGCAGTAAGTGTAATAGAAACTATTCAAGTTGCCAGAGTTGTAAAGAGAGGTGGGGGGCTCTGAATATGTACTTTAAGAGTTTATTTACAATCAGCGCGATACCGGACATGCTCAAAATACTGTAGTAGTATTGTCTTTCAGGTTTGGCCGTCCTTCCATTACAGTGGATAGTAACTTCTGATAAGGGACTAATACAGTAACTGCACTTTATCCAGGAAAATGCAATACTATTCTGTTTTAGCCAATCCTAAAAAAGAAATATACCCCTTTCATCATTCTCATGTCATGTTTATAAAATAATAAAAAAAAAACAAAACTGAAAAAGTAATGAACTTTTCTCTTGCCTGTAATGTTGTAGTATGACACTGAACTTACCTCCAGAGAGACAAGCATGGAGCACATGTATCACTGTTTTCTTGAGCAGTAAAAATCCTTATGACATTAATAAATGCAAGGTACCATTTGAGGCAAAGCAATAAAACAGAGACAAGCCATAAAGGACAGTGGGTGGCCGACTCCCTTCCCTCTTAAAATTTTAATCAATACTATATTAAAGGGCTCATATTACCCTATTTTCTGATCTGTTCCTCCTCTGCACAGTTGTGTTTTGTTTCATTCACACAGGTTTAACACACAAATCCTGCATATTTAGGCTGAGTTTTTCTCTCTGTTCCACCTTGTGATGTCATGTGGTAATAGAGGAAGTGCCCTATACACCAGAATCCTTTGTATAAACAGACAACCTCTACTGAACTAAAGGTAAAATGTAGCTGTTCACTTGAAAACAACCACTTCATGACTTCACAAAGTGGAACAGAGCATTTTGAGCTTTGGAGATAATAAACAGTTAAACAAACATGCATGAGTGAAACAGAATACAACTCC
Source organism: Scartelaos histophorus (assembly GCA_000787155.1). NCBI lineage: Eukaryota > Metazoa > Chordata > Actinopteri > Gobiiformes > Gobiidae > Scartelaos > Scartelaos histophorus. The sequence goes on along the minus strand of KN496634.1, from coordinate 2,294 downwards.
AGGTCTGTTTTTGAGGAGGTAAGAGAATTATAACATGGCTTAAAACTCACAATTTTCTAATGTAGAACCTTTAATGTCAAATGAGGAAAGACAAAATCACATGGCGTTTAAGGTTTGCAGTATATTTTATATATTAACGACAGACAAATAATGGACGATGAAGACAGACAATGATCCAAGATGGCGGAATAATTAGTTCCTCTAACCCACGTGGGGCTCTGTGTAGTTGGGTGTGAGGCAGTAATGGGTGTGTGTTGGGAGTTATTCAGTGACAGTCAGGGCAAGGACAGAGCGGGCAGTTTTGTCAGCTAATGTCAAGTGCAGACTCTAAGCCGTATAAGGGTCACACTCGGTCATCTCTGCCTCTTCCTGACCAGCTGTGCCATGCATTAAATTAGATCCTCACACACAGTAGCGACGAGGTACATTTTAACAGGTATAATTACACTATTTATAGCAGTAAATAATTTTCGACTTTGTTTTCCCCATTAAACGGCTCATATTGCACTATTTTTTGAGCTACGTTATAATGTTGTTTTCTCGTAGCAAACACACCTGGAGTTGTGTTTTGTTTCATTCGCACATGTTTAACACACAAATTCTGCACATTTCTCAAGTTGAAAACATTCCGTTCCACTTTGTGATTTCATGTGATAATACTAGAAGTGCTCCACTGTGTTTTTAAACTCCATACACCTTCGCTAGAATCATATGGATTATTTCAGTGCTGGAATTGTCAATCTCTACTGTCAAAAGCACATGGTGGAAGTGAGCGTTTTGAGCTTTGGAGATGTAGTCAGACTAATAATAAAGGCTTACTCAAACATGTATGGATGTGTGAATGAAAGAAAACAAAACTCAATCTCAAACGCAATCTCACAAGAGTAAATTTTTGGCAATATCGGACCGTTAATAGAAACATCTAATATCAAAAAGTTGGAGATAAAACAGTATGTCTTGTTGAGTCTGCTAAAGATTGTTATCTGATGTGAACCTATGGAAACAATCCAATCAAACTACTTATTTGCAATACACACACACAAACACACAAACACACACACACACACACACCACACAAAAACACACACACACACACACACACACACACACACACCCACCCACACATGGGGCAGGAGCAGCTGACAGCGCCCAGTTATCAGCTAAGCCAGGGCGAAGTAGATAAGACAGCCTCGAGGCATCGTAAACACCGACAGAAGAGGAGGAAGGAGGGAGGATGAAGATGGAGAGAGCAGCGGAAGGGAAGATGAATCAGAGATGAAAGGAAAAAAAATATACACTCCTGTCTGAGATAATAAAATCCTCACATGAAAAGCTACAGGGGAGAGAGTGGTTGGAACATTGTTGAGGAAGGAGGAGGAGAGATGACGACTGTGGTACCAGGGGCGAATGAGGGAGCTATACAAGGCAGGTTATTTGTATTATCTGTATACTGGTGTATGTGAGGGTGGCTGGGCTATGGACTGATAGAGCACTTCTACATTCAGATTTGGGAGACATAATTATTAAAATATTGGATGGAATCAAAGGAAGTTACACAAAATGGACTATGAGCTTTGAGCCATGTGAGAATACTGTTACCTCCTCAAAAACATACCTGGAGTTGTGTTTTGTTTCATTCACGCATCTTTGAGCATTCCTTTATTATTAGTCTGTCTACATCATGGTTGAAATTATCCAAATCTTTCTAGTGAACGTTTATGAAGTTTAAAAACACAATGGAGCTCTTCTTGTATTAGAACATGACATCATGAAGTGGAACAAAGTGTTTTCTGTTTTAGAGAAGTGGCTAAATATGCAGAAGTGTGTTAAACATGGAACAAAAAATTTTAAATAATGTCAGACGGTATCATTAAAAGTCATGAACTGCAACAAATAGAATCATAATTAGCCATAAAAGTTCATTATTCAACTCTCTACAGCTTAAATCTGATGTTATAACAATAAAAATATCAACAATCTCCCCATCAATGCAAAGAAATTGTACACACAATAAATACTGAGCACAAATATATATTCCAGCTTTCATATATTGAACGATAAGTCTATGTAGTATTTATCACATATTTTGAGTAGTAATTTCATTTATTTGAAGGGGACAGAGCAATTTGTTAACACATGAGCATGAAAGACTTGCACCCACAAATGCATTTATTTTCTTTGCAGGAGTGGAAAGTAATAAAAAGTAAAAGTACAACAGAAGTATAAAAGTAAAGGTACATATTTGAGATATCTGTATTTCTTCAGTGAATACTTTTTACTTGTACTTCACTACA
>JACN01122454.1:0-18833 GCA_000787155.1 Scartelaos histophorus | reverse complement strand
CAAATATCATGTGCAATGATGATCCTGCTTGTTGTGTATACAGCATTTGGGGCCCTCCCAGCAATACTTCAGAGGACCCCACTTTGGGAAACCCTGGCCTAAGGTATGTTTTGCATGGACATAGTAAATTGCAGTGTGCATTCTAACATTTGATATTTGAACCAGCATTTACATGGCCACATACAGTAAGTGAATGTGTTGTGTGTGCGCAGATAAAGATACTAGATGCCACAACCTCTTTACGTCTCTTCATAACTGGCCTTCCTCCTTTCATTTTGCCTCTAGAGTATAATTTATCTAGCATATGTAACACCACAGTCCAGCATGCAGCCCTGACCTTTGCGCTGTATCTGACAACTATCACAACTTTGCTCTTTGAAAGCACGTTTTATTTTTTACCAATGGGGATTAGAACATCTTCACCTGCACCTCATTTGCCTCACACTGTCAACACTAATACAGAGACCTTACTGACCTCCATCTTGGGGTGATCTTTTGAAAAAGGAACAAAAAGGAAAAAAGAAAAAAAAAAGGCTGAACTACTTAAAATGAAAAAATACCCAGGGCTTTTGTTTTGAACGTGAAAATCAGAAGGGAGCAGCGTTCCTCTTTATAGACATGTTTTTCATGGTTGCATTTGTCCTGCAGTGGTCTAGCGCACAGGCTGGCAGTCCAATTTTTCTCCTGTTCCCTACGGCCAGGGACTGTAAATGCGTCTTGTATGGGAGGTCTCCGAGTCTGACCCCTGCTGCTTAATATATGGACGAATCGCATTTACGACAAAGTGGCTTATAATGGGAGTCTGAGGCGTAGTTATATGTGCTGTAAATTGCGCGCTACAGAAATAAGATGGGAATGTCGAGAGATTTCATTTTGATTCAGCCTGCCACTGTTTTACCTGCATCAGTGACTTTCCTTTTCGATGTGAATGAACAGGGCTGTACTGTGGTAATTTGCAAATTTGTCAATGTGACTAGAATATAGGGGGATGGAGAAATATAGGATGCGTTTACTGTTTTTGTCCTGATGTTGGCCCAGTTTGAGTCCTAATGTATATTTAAGTATGTTTGGCCTAGTCCTGATTTAGTTCAGGTCTAGTATAAATTAAAAAGCCATTACAACACTAGTTTCTAACATTGTTTCCTTGAGAACTGAGTTTTGTCTCTTCTCTCAAATGGAAAACACTTCATCATTTGGATTTCAACCCTGTAAGCTCCAATTTGTACTGATCTAAAGGTGCTAAAAGGAGCTGTTAACTTGGAAGTTACTGTAAATTATGCATAACATAAATCAAAGTTTGTCATAGATTGCGTAGTGACTGAGAAGGATGGATACCTCACCACCCACAGGAGTCACAATCAGCAACTTAAAACTTGAAGAAACTGCTTGTTGCATCGAAAGTAGAGTTGATTTAGCAGTTAATGTGATTATTTTGTATATATTTCTAACTGGAAGTCTTCATCATACAGGAAAGTGGTTCTCAAATAGTAGGTCAGGGCCAAAACATGTACCACAAGACTGTTTTTCATCCTTTTACAAAAATGTCTGATCGTTTTCCTTAGTCGGGCTTTGCCTTTGAATCAACAGAGCTCTGAGTTAATTACATAACATAGGAAATTGCAAAATTAAGCTAATCTATGTTTGTAAAGTTGATCTCGTTCCTACACCAGTTGAAAACAAGCACGCTCCTCCATGTTATATTACAGCACAGTTAAAAATATCTTCCCATACTAAGCACTTCTATATATCTCTTCATCATTCTTTACTATTTTGAGCAAAATTCTGCAAACTACTGTATAAAACCAGACTAAGCTGTATCTTGGCAGCAAACACCAAAACAAGACCAGAGATGTTTACTCAAAAGCAGTTCACACCTTGCTTTATGTACATCCAATCTCCAAGTATGTCCCGCTCCCCTTCTTTTTCTTTCTCAGTTTTTTCTTATCTTCGCCATGTGTCGTGTAGCGGCAATCACAACACCCAAGTTCGTTTTTTTCCTTGCAGTAAGGTGTGTAATTATCTATTTTAGCTTGCCCCAGAACTGCGAGCGAAAACAGCACCAGCACGAGCCATCTGGACACGTAAGATCTCCGGTCTATCCTGGCTCTGAAACAACTAACGCGCTGCCGGCGTCTCAAATCCCTCCTACCGCACGCAAGCAAACCCGAGCAAAGTCCTTGTTAAACAGATTGAGGCATTTGTCATGGGTACTTGACTGTCAAAATGGCGACGTGGCGTTCCTTTTTATTCCGGCTGTCGATCAAGCGGCCGGTTGGGTTTGTCTTACGCCTTCCTGGCCTACCGATGAGCGTTCGAGCGGCGTTGTAATTTGCGAATAAAAGGGGGACTGGTTGGGGAGTACTGGGAGTTCTCAAAGCGCCCGTGGTCTCTGAAGTGTGATCTAGAATTTGAATGATAGAAAAGATTGCGCTTGCTTTCCGTCATGACAGATGTAATGGAAAAAATGGGACTTGGCATGTGTGAAGTCCCCACGGTAACAATAAGTAATACAATTTGTCGGTGAAACTGTAAAGCTAAAAGTTCCTTTAAAATTGAGCTATATGGACCGGTTAGAAATCTACGGCAGAATTTGCTGTTTAACTGTCAGGTTCGTTGTCCTAATTTATGAAATCACAGGCCGATCCACATAAAACAAAAACCTGGACAAAGTTTAGTGTCTCCGTCAGCAGAAAGTTTTCACAGAAGCTTCAGAAAATGCTGTCATTATTCAAACTCAAAGGTTTGAATAATGTTTTTTGTCAGTTGAAAGGACTAAGATTGATATGCTAAGTTTGTAGAGCCAGTCTGTAACAAATAACGATAAGGTTCCACTCTGGGAAACTTCACTTTGCATATTTCATTCAAAAACAGTAAGTGTCTCCTTGAGTTATATAGGCTCTTGTCCTCCATCTGAAATTACGACATCATCAAATTGGAGAAGGTGAACGCGACAAAACTGGACAAGGTTTAAAGTCCATGTTTTTCAGCTTTTTGGTTCTTTTACCAACACCCAATGGCATTTAAACTTATAAGAGTTTAGTTTCAAGAGAAAGTTGGCTCTCTTTGGTAAATGTTCATTCTGTCTGACAGGTGAATTAGTTTACCGTATCTTTCGAACTATTAGGCGGATCTAAAATCATGACATTTTCTCAAAAATCAACAGTGGCCTTATAATCCAGTGGCCTTATGTATGACCTTTGGTTGTGTTTAACCTCCAACCGATTTGATGTTGTCCACATTAGTCTAATAAGGTATTAGTGGGCGAGTCAGGAGGAGTAATATGTTGGCGACATATAGGGCGACTGTGCAACATACCGGTAGTTCTGCCGTGTGCTGTACAAGGACCCAAAATGCACCTGTTAAGAGACATGCACCATGCAGATTTCAGCTTTTGTATTTTAGTGTTAAAACTGAACAATGTTGAGAGGGATCCGGGCATGTTTGATGCCCAAATCACCAACTGTTAAACTTGTATTTTTGTGTTAGCTACAACTGAGAGTTATTGTAAATGACCTGAATAAAGTTCCATTTATCTGACACGCGTTTTGTTTCTCTTATTGTGCCTTATAATCCGATGCTCCTTATGTGTGGACAATGACACAACTGACATATTATTTGATACTGCGCCTTATAATCCAGTGCACTTTATAGCCCGAAAAATATGGTACTCGTTTTACATGTTTCCTGTATCTTCCTCAGAAGTCTCATGGGATGCTGTAGTCACGTGTCTTGTAGGCTGCTTTACTTGGTTTTGCCAGACCACAAACAAAGTCCAAGAAGCATGAATCGTGATGAGGGAGCATACACCTTATCACACACATGGGATGGATTTCTGGAAAAGGATTCAGTCAAAACCAAAACCCAAGCAAAACCAAGTAAACCCAAGAAAAACACATCACTATAAAGCAGGTAAGCAAACTTCTGTCTTCCTCTTGTCTAACAAAAAGAATCACTAATTGCTTAGCGTAATCTGTCTTTTTATTCAGGTAGTGATCAGTCTGGTCCAAACCCCCTCGGTCGCCTCTCAAGCCAGTGAAACATCTGAACTGAAGAAGCTCACTTTTCACTTATTTATTTATTGTTTTATTGGTCAAGAGTTTGGTTCTTCACTCATTAATTCTGCAGAAATCCACAATGTTTGTCAGTTCCCAGTGATATTTCTCAGCAGCCATGTTTGTTTTGGACCACACGTGTCCTTGACTGGTTAATCCCTTTGTCAATCATCATCTGAACTTGCCGGGATTCAACAATGGCCGGACTCACATCTTCATAAAGTATTGCAGACGTGTATATTCTAGACAGAGAGTAACGGACAACAAAATATATCTTTCTTGAGGTGATGCTGCAGGGGCAAATGTTCTGACGAAGGTTGAAATGTTATATTTATGGAAACTATTTTGACATCTCTAACCAAGAGTATGTTGCTTTGTTTGAATTTTAATGTTATATGGAATTGCAGAAATCTTTGAGGGTCCACAGTGTTGCAAGTTTTAGTATTTGTGATCATTAGGCACACTGAAATAATGAATATGTAATTGCATTTCCAGGGTATCTTCTATAGGTTCCATACTTGCAACAACTTTTACTGCACGTCACATTTTATTTCGTGTTGAGGGTTTTTGCTGCAGTTGCATCTTTGAGCAAAACGTTTCTCCATCTCACAAAAGGCAGGACATACGACATAAAACATACACAAAAATGTACCGGAAATATAAATACCACAACACAACATTTACAATCAACCTAATTACCTGTAACTGACATTGATTCATTGCACTAGGTATACACACTGACAATAGGACTAACTACTGACCCCGAGAAGCCCCACTGGGACCCCATTTGACCCCACAACAAAGCCCAATCAGCTCCTCCGCTACATCTGAACATGCACTGAGCAGTAGGCCATATATGAAATACACAAAAAAACGAGTCTTTTCTGCGTAATCAATTCTGTATAAGAAAAATCTATGGGTTTAACCTGTGCTCCCTCTCATTCATGTGGAATTACATTCTTTGGACCTGCTACATCTGAAAAAAACAGAGCTGAGAATAATGGCGGACACGGCATGAAAGCTCAATATAAAGCGGAGGAGTCAGACTGCGCTATATTATTACAGCACAGTCATATCTTCTTAAATACCCTCGGTTCACCTCGGAAGCTAAGAGGAGCTGTGTCTTGTTAGAACTTCGATGGGAGGCCGAGAATAAAAGACAGTGGGACGACAGTGGCAATCTATAGCTTCCGTATCCTTAGGCAAGACACCTTGGATTGTTGGGGTGAGATTAATCATGGAAGGAAGATTTTCAGCCTTAGTTCCGTCAGTCTAGCTCAGGGCAGCTCCGGCTACATTGAAACTTATGTGTGTTAATGTTTAGAAACTAGTCACTGGAACTATTTTTTGTCGACTTTTGATGCGAATAGAAAATTAAAACTATATTTGGAAACATTCTCCATAGATAAGATTACTATGGTAGATTTTAGTCAAAGGAGACAAGCAGAAGTATGCAAACCTCCAGACCAAGTAAGAACCAAGATTCTTCTTTGGCCCTCTTATAGTAAAGATGCATGTTTTTTAGAGCTATAAAAACACCCAGAAATGCAAAATACTGCTTTTATTTGGCTAAAAAGTAACAAGATGTAGCTTTAATCCATCTGCCACCCACAGCTTCCCAGTTTTATTAGCATTATAACGCTACTACCATTAAACTACTTCTGAAACTGTATCCGGAAACTTTTTTTGCAATATCGCCCTCCAAAATACAGAACACCTCTCCCATATTTTTGCAGCCATTTTCAAAAACCTCCCCGCTGGTGTTTAAAATGCTGACTCATGCCTCCAATCTGAACTCTGAGCCATCTATTAAAATGCCATCCAGGTGAGACCACGCTTGTAAGTCCAGTGTTTTCTGCCATCCATTTTGCCGCATACTCTGTACTACTCCCTGACCTTTCTATCCTCTTTTACTCGCATTTCTGCACCCAAAGCATCGCGCCGTAATGAATTTGCGGCCACCGTAGCTCCACCGGAATCGATCCCCATCTCTACACCTCATGATGGATTATGGATCGCATGGATTTTAGCCCAAGGTTCGGATCGGACATGACAAGCTATTCTGTTGGCACAAAGAAATCTATACCTACGTCCAATTGGCCACTCGGCTACCTCCTTGTCTTTCTCGCATTGTTCATCCATCAACCTGTTAACACCTTGGAGTCTCTCGATTTTGGAATTATCCCTTTGTAACGGTGTGCACATTTTGAACCACATGATCGCGCCGTTTTTGTTCCACGTTTTCGTCCATGTCCTTTTCACTATTCGCGCATGCTTTAGTCTTGTTGGGGTTGGCTGCCTTCTGCACGAGGGGATGTCGATAACTGTTATCTGGTGTGAAGCTAATGGGCCTGGCCTGTTTAATGTGAGAAGGAAAAGTGTATTTTTGTGCAGTTAGGCTATATCCTAATGTAGTTCATATGCATTACTACGGAACATTAAATGGTACATATCACACAATTTGCTGACCTATGTTATAATCTTGTTACCTCATCAAAACTCTACCTGAAGTTGTGTTTCGCTTACTTCACAAAAGTTTGACTCACAAATCCTGCATATTTAGGATGAGTTCTTGTAATGTCATGTACCTGAAGTGCTCCACCAAATTTGGAGCTCTATACACCTTCACAAGAAACATCTGGATGATTTAAGCCCTGGAATTGCCAAACTCTACCAAACAAAAGCTAAAAAGTTGCTGTTAACTTGAAAATGACCAATATATGACATCATAAAGTGGAACAGACCATTTTGTTCTTTAGAGATGTAGACAGACTTATAATAAAGTGTGTGAATGAAACGAAACACAGCTCCAGGTCTGTTTTTGAGGAGGTTATAACATTATAGCTTGACTTTAAACTCGAAAGCATCAGTTTTGTGTAGGATCTTTATCTGTGTAATTAAATTTGTAATATACTCTTCAGTGCCTTCTGAATAAGGAGATGGTACATAAGGAATATTTTTTTTATGTAATTAAATAAAACAGTGTTACTCTATTATTAGAAAGCTTGGAAAATAGGAGGTTGAGGTAAAGATTTTTTTCATATACATTTGTATACGTCAAAATAAGACTATTACATGTTGTTTGCATCTAAATCATTTCTATCATCCGCAAACCCGGAAGTAAAGCTGCCGCATTGTTAGCATGCTAGTTGTTTTTACCATTACTTTGATAGTTTAAGTTTGTCAAGGCTTCTGGAAAACTGAAAAGTGCTTATAAACTGGAAATATGGGAAGGAAGTGAAGAATAACGTGGGACCACTGCAAACTATTTAAAAGGATTTAGGTTTTTCACATTTTTAGCCAGTAAAAAAGAAAAAAAAACAGCACCTTTAAATCAACTGCCAATCCAGCTAAAATATGACAACTATTATAGGAGCGTATAATAATAGGTATAATTTAAATAGATTGTAAATCTGTTCAAAACTTTCACTTTGCGTTATACTGTACATCCAGTGTATGTGCGGCTAATGCCAGAGCTGGGCCAACGTGCAATCATCTGTCATTATAATCAAAGCTGGATTTTCTAAACCTGTAATCAGGAGCTGACCTTCATCAACAGTCCTTATGAAGTGTATTTACGTTGTATTCTTTTTACAGTACTTTTCTCCAAGCTCCTCCGATCAATGCTCCATATTTTCACTTAATTCAGAGAGTTCACCATCTCTGTCTGGACCGACCCAGGAGACATTATGTGGAACTGTATTAAACTCCAAAGCGCCTGTTAAAATGATGGTTTGACTACTTATTTTACTAAAACACAGTAAATATTTCTATGTTTAAAGGTGTTTGTGTGGATGTTTGTCTTTGCTCTGCCTGGAATATTCCACAGTATGACATTAAACAGCTCTTCTCTATGTGTATTAAATTACAGGTGGTTTTATTGCCCAAAAATACCTTGAAAAACAAACACTTGGTCTGATTTGATCTGCATGAAGATTTAGAAGGTTTAATACCATATGGTGAAAGATTCCAAACAAAGCAATAATATCTCCATGGAGAAAAGTATTTGACGGACCCTCCAGCAGAAAAGTTGCACAATACACCTTTAAGATTTTCACAAAAACATTCACACTTGTTGATTTGACGATTCTTTTAGGTTTTAAATTTGACTTCCTGGTTGGAAATCGTGACTTTCCATAACTGTCACCTAGCAAAACACCCCTAATGTACACAGAGCTGATTATCTGACAAACATACATTTGACAACATACAAGAAAATACATTTATTTGGTTGAAATCATGTTTAAAGAATTAAAAAAATGCAGTTTTCAAGAAACGCTCCCCTTATATAAGTTAAGTAACTGCCCCCTGAAGAGTAATGATCCAATCACAGCAGTGAAAAATAATATATTTACAATTAGACCCCAGTATTATACATGGTTAGCTAGTATGCACCAATCTCTTGTAAATTAAAATACATTTGAAAAATATATAAAGATAATTATCAGCATTAAAAAGTTAACAATTATATTTCATTACACAGACAAAACTATTTTTCATTAGCGAAACAAGCTGCACATTGAAGAGTTTAACATATAAGTGCTTTTCATTACAACTTTTTTTGTGTGAAATCATACACTAACATTTACTTCAAACATTAAACAATAATTCATAATTTACGCTTTTAGGAATAAGAGTTTGTAGATTAAAAATCCAGTAGGCTTCGTGTCTTTTTAGCTCCTGATCATGGTCGCCCCCCTCGGCTTCTCTGCATAAACTGTGCCGATCTTTTGGATAGAATTCTCCCAGCGCGATGCCATTATATGCTTGAAATTTCTACTTCCCGTCAACATATTTTCCAACTTTTCTTTGCAATTTACTTCTTAATTGGTGTAAAACTTACCGAATTAAGTCAAAATTGAAGAATCACAAAAAGCAGCTACATACACACAATGAAAACTCCTAAATTAAGCAAAGAACTGTGCGACCGTGGCGTTTATGACCACACACTACACCACTTAGGGTTGTGTTATTGCGCATTGATTTTGATGTTGATTAAACCATGACAGGAAGAAGGTTTTAGGTTTGATTCACAGGCAATGGAGTCTTTCTGGAGCTTGTTTGTTACCTGCTTTTTCAACCTTAAACATAAAAGGTGAGGGATATTTACCAAAATCCCGGTTTCAGATCTGGAACTGTCCTGCACCGCGGCCACTCTCTGGTCCTATAGTTTGGAAACCTACTGAAGGAAAAGTCTTGAGGAGGGTGATGCATTTTATTATCCATTCTCTTGTTTATCTAGTGTGTTATCACCATTTAACTACGTTCTGATGGCAGTTATCAGTTGATTAATTGCCATAATCATTGTCCCTCTTTTATTGCTGTAATGTTTTATCTTGCAAATTCACTTTCACCATGTTAATTGCAATAATAAATTATCCATCCAGTGAGTTCGAAGCGTCCAGACAACAGTTTTAAACATGCACTCGCGTCAAAATTTTCACTTTTGCTGTCACTTCCGGAGGTCTTTTCGGAAGGATATTTAACAGGGATGTAACAATAACTGAAATATCGTGATGTAGTATCGTCAAAAGCCTCACAATAATATCGTAGGACATCACAATATATCGAATTAAACGTGTCTTTGCTTAAATTCATAGTTGTAGTGATTTTAATGTGTTTCCTATTCTGTTTGAATTACTTTGTGTATGGATTGTGCTATACAAATAAACTTGCCTTGCCATAATGTGTAAGTTAATGCAGAATAAAACTACATAGACCATGATCCTTTGGTGTTGTCAGTGCAGACTAAATGACGAAATAACTGTCATTAAGGACTTTTAAGACTTAATTCTTCAAATTATAACAGCACCAAATGCTTCTCAAGGCTTTTTCCAAGGCTTTTAAAAGGAAAAAGTAGCATATTTATACACAATTTAGTAAGCCTCTACAAAATATCGCAATAAATAACAGATGTAAGATGCATAATATCGTATCGAGGCGTTTTGATATCGTTACACCCCTGATATTTAACATAATGAAAATATGTTTATGTGAGCAAATGAACCAAGAATACTGCACCTGGCTCTTTCCTTTTCCCTAAAAATATCAGTATTTACGGACCTCTGACCTCTGACGTCAAACCAACAGCTGCACACGTTGCCAACTACGAGAATTGGAAAGACGTGTGTGTGTGGTGTGTGTGTGCGTATCCAGTGTGCGTACTTGGTTGTTGACGTCTGAAACGGTGTCAAAAAAAAGTGTTGTTGCCTTAATTGTAATATTGCCTAACAGTAAGCGGATTGTGAGCTGTTTTAGTTTAGTTTTGCCGTGTCACTGTGAGAGCTGGATGACTGGTTTCAGGATTCTGTGGCTTAAAAATGGCAACAAAATAGGGTTTTGTTTTACTTTACTACTCGTCGAAACCTACTTGATGTTTAAGTTCACTAAAGTTGAGGTATTCTAGGTTTTAGTGCAAAGCTTTCCCTTTCTGTACTTACTATTTTTCCTGTAAAATGTGGCACCTCTGCTCCGTTGTGAACTCTAATCCACAGACTTTGCTCGGATGTGCCGACATGGACCAGCACCCACTTCTGCAGAAATAATATGGAACCGAGTACACAAGCACCAACAGTACACTTGGTGAGTGAGGTCATTGGGACTTGAATGTGTGAGATGTTAACTTTCTAGTGCGGGATCCTGCTTGTTTCTTTGGAGATGCTGTAGCTCTCTTTCGAATGTTCCACAGTATGACATCTCTACCTTACATTTATTCAGTTAGAGGTGGTTTTATAGCTTAGAAATACCTAGAAAAACATGCATATTGGTCTCGATGATGATTAAAAAAAGGTACCATACTGTGAAACATTCCAGACAAAGTGATTACACAAGTTTTAAGTCAAAGTTTCAATCAATATCTTGGTAAAACTGCATAATAACTACACTTGAACACCAATTAATAGCTACTTGATTAATACCTTAACCCCTTTATTACCTAAGCCTGGATCATCATTACAAATTAAGTCATTGTTCATTCTTTATTAAGGCATGAATAAGAGTAGTTTATTTATAAGTAAAAGCAGGAGATTGGAGATCCCAGCATGCAGTTGTCACCAAAGCTTGTGTGAGCATGAGTCCAGTTAAATGAGTGGTTTGTATAATCCTCCATTATTCCTGGTGCTTTTGGTTATTAGTCTTTCACATGGAAATGGTTTTGGTGGCAGTCCGATGACACCCCATTTTCTCCGGGTCAGACGAGTCCCTGTAATTATGGAAATGAGGCGAGTGCGCGGCTGCCGGTCAGAGGTGGGATATCCCCGGGGTCAAAGGTTACCGCGGGGTTCAAGGTGCTGTCAATGTTAACGTTTTGCATTCAGTTTAAGCACCGTTTCAGCAAACCACACTCAGGACGCTCCTGTTTACACTACACCATATTGTACTTGTGTTTACCGCCCACAGCAAATCGATATCCATGGAAACCATCAGCATTCTGACCAATCACAGCCCTGTAGCCTAATATTTAGCTTAGCCTAGTTAGAACAAAGGCTAAGCTGGTGTTTAAAAGAGTTTAATAGAGTATAGGGTTTGTGGGAATGTAGATTTTAATAGGGAACTGGTACATAATCATTTGTCTATGTTGCCAAAATCATGATAAATATAAAGAACATATACCGTAGGCTCATTTATTTGCAAAAAATACAGTCACAGTGTACAGGGGATATAGGTTTTAGTATGTCAAAGGTCACGGATCATTCTAAAGTTCATGAAATCTGCACTGTATTTTGAATTTCACATTTATAATCGAAATGGGCTTGAGATGCAGTTTCCAAAAGTTCTAATTTTGGAGAATCCTAATCAACATGAAGCTTTATTCTTCACTACACTGAAAACCTTTGGGGCAGGTGGAGAGCGTATTTGAAATTGCACTCAAGTAAATTAAAATGACTCGAAAGTACTTTGAACTTGAAGTTGAGAGTAATAACCAACAGACGTAATTTGATTTTGTATTTGAAGTTATGTAGTCTGATAAATAAAACATAAAAACTCTTATTAGAATGGGATTTGACTACAAGTTAGAAGTATGGGGCGATAAAATTTGGGTCTATATGGTTCTATATTACAACAACATTATAATATACATCAGAAAATAAGTAAGTAAGTCATTTAGGGTCTTTAAAAGTACAATTTCCAAACTTTTTCTATCTGTATACTGAAAGCATCTGACCCATATTCTAACCCAGTGCATGTTCTATGGTGTTACCCGTTATTTTTCCAGCTCTTGGTATTTCAGCCTGTCATTCCAAAACTTGTTCAAACTCGGACAACAGTCATGTGAAATAAAATATCAGATTTTGTGACAGCCCTTTCTGCTGTGAAGTCCCAATGACAGAACCAGTGCAGACGTGGAGTGACAGCTACTACTTTGGCTATAAAAGTACAGTGTCAGTGGGACTGGAGGTGGCTGTGGCAGTTTAAACAGGGGTCAGCACAACTATTTAAAAGTGTGAATAATATACCTGATAGAATATGACACTAAGCTGCAGATCTGAGTGCAAGACTTTTCCACACGTTTGTCCACTTTACTTCAAGTCAGGAAGGTGAGACTAGTGGCAGTAAGTTGCTGGTGGTCACGGTTTTGCATGAAATCGATATTAGATGTAGATATTTTTCATTTATTTTATTATTTTTTTCATCCACTTTGTAATGAATTGCCACGCTGAAGCCCACAGGGTTGTTTTTTCATTCTGTCCTCCCCTAAGCTTCAATGTGCAGCAAAGTAGAATCATTCTGAGCAGCTACAGCAGTGTCCACAGGGAGGTGAACAACAGGAAAGGCTTCGCTCTCACTCCACTCTGTTGTTTTGGTAATGCAATGGTTAAGTATTTCATCTGGACGTTCTTGGAGTGTTTCCGCTGGAAGGTCTTCTATATTTGCTGCCATATATGGTGTAAAAAATCCTGTAACATCTCCTTAGCTAGTTGCTTAGCTTCTTGCAAAGTTTTTATAGATATTAACCACTTAACACCCGGCTCATTTGGGTGTGGGCACAATGGTAAGACATACCCAAATGTCATAGCTTATATATGAGATATGTTTTCATTCACGGATTCATCCATTAATTTCTGGATTATTTCCCCACATGGAATTATTTTATGGAAAAAAAAAAAAAAAAAAAAATCTGGATATTATTTTTCTGGACCGGCTCAAAGGTAAGAAATGCGTAGTTATCGGTTTGATTATTTTCAGGAATTATAAGTTATTGCTTTTTGGGGTCGAAATGTGGCATAAAATGAATGAAATGGTCGTTTTAATGAGAAATTAAGCTTTCAAACTTTGTATGGCATGCCAATAGTGAAAAAAGTAATGACAGTGAAAATATGGTATTACTGTTTAACATAGCAAAAAGTGGATGGTATGAGGTTAAAGAAACAATCTGCATTGTTTAGTCGGTTAAAATCCCGTGATATTGTGGGTATTGGTTTGTAGCACTGATCATTTGTTTTATTTAGCGCTCGCTGCTATGGGCCCTGTTAGCCGTGGCGTTTGTGCACCGCCCGTCATGCCGGGTTGCCGGTGAGTGTGCTGTTTGGCGTCTATCCTTTTGCCGCATGACATCGAACCGCCAAACAATCGCTTAGTTGTACAAGTGGGAGTCATGTGGCTTTTACTTTAAAGGTCATTATCCATGGAGTTGAGTGCACTGTCGCCACCTTCCTTTTCTTACCTTTTCTTACCTTTTCTTGTACTGGTGTTTTTTGGATATTGGACTGGATTTACGAGCGAACTGTTTTTAGAACTGTGAAACTAATTGTCGACTTCTGGAAACAGTCACACCGGGCTCACACTGCATCCAGATCCAGATCCGTTCCATCCTCAGTCCGTTTTACGTATGTCAGGCAACTCACACCTGCTCCGCTCCGTCTCCAGCCACGGCCTTGCTCCTGATCCCGCGAGAGCGCCGGCTCACGCGATAACTAACTGCTATATAGGAAGTAATGGTAAACAAAGCCTCATTGCACCGGTATCTCCGGTAATAAGGATGTGCAGCATTATATAAAATATCGTGGTTCTGCACCTCAGTAATCTGTCTTTCATCATCCAGGGTCATGATGCCGAATGAATGAAATGACAGCCCACTCCGCGGAGTGACGTAGTGAGGGAAATGACGTAGCCTTTACGGCGTAATGAATACACAGGCAAAATGGCGGAAAAACAAGATTTATTTTGAAAACAGGAGCGGATATACTTTATTTTTGCATGCACGAATTCCGGTTTAAGCCGTTCCATTCACTCAGCTTCACAAAAAAGCTTACGGCCTGCTCCGTCATCCGTCAAAAAGTAGAAAAGAACCAAACCAAGACGGATGGCTGTAACGGACGGAACGGATGCGCAAGGACGGACGTATGCAGTGTGGTTTGCCCTCGTACTTTTCATCAATCGAAATGGATCCGTCGGACGGAACGGATCTGGATCTGGATGCAGTGAGCCCGGTGTCACAGTGAACTAATTTATGGAAAATATATACATAAATTATATATTTTTGATACATGTGAATTATGCGTCTGTCCATCGACAACGAAGTATTTCTACACCACACCCTCAGACTGCCATAATATAATGCTTAAAACTCAGAAAACAGCAAATTTCAAAAACTGTAGTCACAAAAGCAGCCAGCGAGAAGAGGGAAAAATGAAACTGAACCTTATTAAACATGTTCATACATTGATTTTAGTGAATATAGCATTTTCCAAACAATAAAAGGAAACACAGTGATGTAAATATGTAATAAGTAATAAGTTTCTCTTTCAGTCTAGTATTCTTCTTTAGTTTTTCTTTCTTGAGTCAATGCTACTTTTGAATGTAGATATCAATAAACTTCTGGCAGAGAAGATTACGACCACAATGTAATAATTTTCCCAAGACCCGTGAGTGTTATCAGAGGTGAACAGAATTTCATTTGTTCCATGAAACAGCTTCACAATGAATGGTTTCCTGACAGCGCAGAGACGTGTCGTGTATCAATGAAATGTTGCTTCTGGTGAGTGAGAGATGTGGGATTTATTGTGTCATTTATGTCCTGCAAATCAGCTATTAATCTATTATTGTTTGTTATATTGTTTTTCATTCTCACTATTTATTATTTAATCATTTATTTATGCCAGAAAATACAGTGAAATGATCGTATCTGCGCCAAAATATAAATCTTCAATGTGTTCACTTTTCTTGTGAATGGTCTGTCTCCATGGTGATGTTTTGGTTCTGCCTGAAATGCTCCACAGTACAGCATTATCTATATCTGTATCTGCATGGAGAGAAGCGACGCCATCAGGCCGAGTTACAGGCGAGATCCGTGGAGATGCAAGTCCACTCCCAATAAGTATAAATGTTTTTTAAGGTATTTTTGAGGAATAAACACCCGTTATTGAATAAAAGCCATGTAGATAAGTTTAAAGATCCTATATTACGAAAAAATTGGCTCTTGTGCGTTGTTATACTGCTGTTACCTCCTCAAAAACGCATTTGGTGTTGTGTTTTGTTTCATTCACACATGTCTGGTATGTTTGTGATGAGGAGCTCTCTGAAGTAGCTTATGGTCAGGTCAGCTAGGAACAGAAACTAAACCTTAACCTAACTAAACTAAGACTTAGTTAAGCTGCTCTAGGAGATAAATTACTGGGGAAAGTATGGCAACCTGAGCACTGTCCTCTGGTCTCTCCTGCTTATTCTTTTCTTATTCTTTACCTATTCTCCTCTACTTATTCTCCTCCTACTGTTAAGAATATTACTAGTTCATTCATAGTCTGTTCTTGGCTATTCACATGTTGTCCCTTGTCCCACTCCACTTCTTGGGGAGTGTAACTGTTTCAGATGCTGCTGTTCCAGTTTGGACCGTGGTGCCCCCTAGTGTCCAGGACCTGGACCCCTCCCTCCTTCATGTCCTGGATTAATCTGTCCTCGTCCTGTTGGATCAGTAGTTTCCTTCTGCCAATAACTTGGCAGAAGTCTGGCCTACAGACTTACAACCTTATTGGCAGTGGATACGTCCTAGCCATCTATGCCTGTCCGTCCATGGGAGTGGATCTCTCCTTTTTTTTCCCACTGGGTTTTTTCTTTTTGAGTTTTTCCTTGCCAAAGAAGGAGGGCTTTTTTTTTTTTTCGAGTTTTTCCTTGCCGAAGGAGGAGGGTCTAAGGACAGGAGATGCTGGGACAATTATCCATTTGCTTCTTGTTGTTGGACATTCTGTATTTTTGAATTATTAATTAATTACGAATTATTATTATTATTGTTTATTTTTATTTTTTTTTCTTGTTTAAAAATAATATACAAATATACAAAAATAAATTGAATTGAATTGAAATAACATTATAACAAAAAAAAAGGTGTAATATGGGCCCTTTTATGCCATAATCTGAAATATTTTGGGCAAAGTAATGACATTTCCAAGGAGACAGGTGAACTGAACCTTCCGGCAGAAAAAAATTGCACCTTTGATTAGGAGGTAAAAATAACAATAGGGTAGAGCTCAATGGATAAAGGAAATTACTTATATTCCAATCCATATATGGTACTTCCTGATAACTTTGTAGACTCACTGGTAGATAACATCACTGTACATCATTTCACTTGTCCTGGCTAATCTTTCACCCAGATGTGACGTGCTTTTGGTTGGGTTTTGCAATGGAAATTTCAGAATAAATGGAGATTGAATTATCCGTTTCAACATTTTATGGCATTATTACCTGAACTAGCAGAACAAATACAATATTTAATAGTGTCCGTTTCATTTTCCCGCCGCCGATAAGATGCCTCCTGATATTAGAGTCTGCATAATGTAATGGTTTCAGGCGGCGATGTAATTGGCTCCTCTTGTAATGGAAATGCCAACAGAGACGGTGTTAAAAATGTGTCAGAGGATAAAAGAACATGCATGTATTGTCAGTGTGGTTTTACGGTAATCGCCAAGAGCAATGGCGTCCAAAACATTCAATTCTCAAAACAATAATCTGAATTTGTTGACTTCCGAGTGCCCAAAATAGATTCGTTTTGAACCCACGCTTAAATCCTGCTTTAAAAGGTCCATATTACGCTATTTTATGATCTTTTGACAAGCTTGTATGGCCACATTTAAAACTTTAAACTGAGCTTTTGTGCATTTTGGGACATTTTCAAACTCGTAAACAGTCGTGTATTTACATTTTACTCAGGCTTTATCAGGGTCGTGAATATTATCATCTACAGAGATCATCCTAAAAGGCAAACAGTGTGTTTTTTGGCAGTGAGGAAGTCTTTGAACCAATGGTCTGTGAAAGCTCTCATCCAATGATTGAAACGTTATAGCAGGAGCAGTGAGGTTGTAAAAAGGCATCTGTTCTTCTTGAACTAAATCCCACTAAGAGAAGAGATTATAAGTCCAGGCAGATGTTTCCATTTGTGTTAGGCCCAGACGCATTTTATATCACTGAAAGGAAGATTAATCCCAAGGCAAGAGAGATAAAATACAAACTTTTTGGTCGGGGATCTGATAAGTCCTTGTTTCTATGGATATGTCATTGCTCTGCCTGGAAAGTTCCACAATATGACAGAAATAGCACTTACATTTACTCAAGTACATGTCGTCACCTTCCTAAAATAATCGCCTAAGTCACTTTTTGCCTAAGTTTTCCTTAGGCAAAAAAAATGCCATAATTTCAATTTTGGGTTTTTTTTTGTGTTTCCAGAAAGACCTGAAAAAATGACTTATGCGATTATTTTAGGAAGGTGTCGATGTGTTTTATTGCTCAAAAATGCATAGAAAAAAGGGAATCTGACTGTTAGCCAAGTTGCCTCTCCACAGATCTGAGCTGTAACTTGGTTTGATTTGGTCTCCATGGAGATAGAAAGGTTTAATGCCAGAGCGTGAAACCTTCCAGATAAGCCAACAGCATCTCCTTGGTGAAAATAAAACGATGGACCCTCCACAAGAGTGACTTTTGAGTAATTTAATTCTTAAAATCTCACAACACAAGTCATCAAATTTTCCCCTTCTTTTGTGTTCTGGGTGAGATGACGGTTAAGTATCCCTTAGCGCCAACAATCACTTTAGACGTTTGATAAAAAAAAAATAAATAAATAAAATTTTAAAAAGCTTTGAAATCCTAAGAAAACTGAAGCAGACATTCCTGTGCAGTGGTACAAGGTTAAACATGTTTTTCAAGCATAATGGACGTTCTTTCACTTCTTTGTCCCAAAAAAAGAAAAGATAATCTGTACTTATCCAGCATTATACAGTATTTCTTAACAACATTTAGCGGTGACGTCTGACATCTCCAAACATTTGCGAAGTTCATTTCAGCGTGGCTTTATTTTACATTTCATTTTCAGACGGGAACATGGAGTCTGCAGTTGCCTCAGCGGTGCATAATTGTAATAATTGAGTTTGACGAAAAGCTTTATGGCAGGATTACCACAGAGCTGTGTCCTATTTACTCCAAGTGAGCAGAGCCATGAAATGAAAGGCAAAATGAACACCGCAGAATCAGCTACAGCCTTTCTTCTCTAATAGGTTGGATTAAGAACATTCTAGATTTGATCCCATAGTTTCAGAAAGAGGGTCGAGACTTATAGAGCTTTATGGGCACAAATAGGTTTAATCTGGTATTTTTTAAAAGATTATGATCATAAACTTGCCATTAGAAGAGAGAATTTTAAGTTCTTGATGATGTGACGTTATCTCGGTTGGTAGAGTTCAGTTATCAGAAGGTTGGCAGGTCGAATCCCGCTCTTGACCTAAACTTCATTGGTAGTACGCTCAGATTTATTAACCCACAAGTTGCGATTCCAGCTCCCTCATATGAATGCTG
>KN496631.1:9966-28966 GCA_000787155.1 Scartelaos histophorus | reverse complement strand
ACTTTTAATAAAAACAAATGTCTGTGTACACTCGCTGCCTGCAAGCTTTATTACTATACATTCTTATATGAAGTATATAAATAAATTGTACCATTATACTTAGTGTGTAAATCATGGAAATCCCTTTCTGGCATGCATGTTTTTCTATACCCTCGTCCTGATCCACTTCCATATGTCCGGACTCTATGTGCAAATCAGTGTCAAGATGGAACATTTTCTGAGCTGCTTGTCTTCCTCTTGAGTTTAGCTGAAGTGGAAAATGACCTCAGATTACAGCACTTTAAAGTTGCCCAATACAAAACACTTGGAGGACAGTTGGACACGACTTTGACACCCGATCAGTAGAATGCATGCGCTCTTTTCAGGGAGGATGGCAGCATCGGCAGGTTGGTACACAGTGATTAACTTGGGTTTGCGCTACAGTAAATAAATGTGTATCTCGTGGAGGCAAAAGGACAGCTGGATCGATAGTATCAATAATGTCTACAGAACAGCCCCTTCTCTGGCTGCTGCATTGTAATGATACAGGGATATGCTCCAGTATTCATCAGCATCTATGTCTTTTCAAACAGGAATTGTACACATGACCTCCCACAGGTTCAAGATTACACTATACTCCAGTGACTTGAGCTACTTAAGGATGGAGGCAGGAAAATGTGCTGCAAATAATCATGTAGTAATGTCAACTAAACATGTTGTATAGTGATCATAACTAAATATTGTGTTTTGTCATCCTCTGATCAAAGTAGAAACAATCAAATGAAGTTTACTCAGTTTAGTTTATCTGGGCATAATTTTGCTATTAGTATTGCAATCCTTTGGGTTTTGGTAATTCATTTTACTTTCCATCTTTGGTCTGATTCACATGATGCAATCGATGTTTCTGTATAGTTTTATAATGTGTTGGGCATTTCTGTGCTTTGTTTGAGTTGCCGTCCCTCATCAAACAACTATCCAGGCTAAAGACGACAACAACAGACCAATTTCCACAGAATAGCATGACAAATGAGCCCACTGTTTGTCAGGCTAAACGTCCATGAAGCACCATGTTGCATTTATGTCCTCTTATTTCTAGCTTCACTTTGAGTACTTTTTGACATCCCTTGTTTAATTACCCTTCTTTGGACCCCTCTTTGGCATAGGCCCCTCCTGTCTGTGAAAGCACATATTTCCAGTGTGTACAGCACAGGCATGCGTGTCCGACAGCTCATTAAAAGTGTATGGGAGCGCTGCTCTACTCCAGCTTCATTGCTGCACTTGTCACAGTTGAACACAGCGGTGCCAGGTACCGAAGAGGGCACCCGGCCATTCAACTCTGCGTACATGCTTTACAATCTACTGTACTCTCATGCCCACCCACAGCTCTTTGATTTGTATAGGGAAGTAGGTTTGCAGTTCTATAGTCCAGGAAACTTATTGCAAAAGTATGCACCAGTATTGACTTTTTTTCTACCACTACAGACACATATGTTACAACTACTTTAACTAATTCTACAGCTGTTACTACATTTTCCAGTACCTCCATTGCATCATGCATTGCTTCTCTTCTCTGACTGTTATTACCACATGTACTATCAGCAGCAGTACTGCAAAAATACCCTGCTTCTGCAGTGCAGCTGCTGTCACTGGTACCTGTCCGACTACTGCTACTATTACTACTACCACCTTAATACGGCAGTAGTATTCTAATGGCACTACTTTCAAAAAGAGTATCTGCCACCAGTATCAACAATTAAATACAAAATGTACCTTAATGCTATATTTTCCAGTTGGCCAAGGGAATACTTAAAAAGCATACATACACATACATACACATACATACACATACACATACATACACATACATACACATACATACACATACATACACATACATACACACACACATTCTATAAAATGTGGGTGAATGAATAATGTGGCCTTTGTAAAATGCTCACATGAGTCCTCACCTGTTTTCTGTGTTGTGTGTAGAATGAAACGCCACATTAGTTATCCTGAATGCAGAGCTGCTTGCTAACTCAGTGCTTTGTTCTCTCTCCTCCCTCCCTCTCTGTGTCCCACCTGTGGGCTCACCCTGTAGGAGAGCACCTGCGGATCTGTCCCCAGGGATACACGTGCTGCACCAGTGACATGGAGGACAACCTGGCCACACTGAGCCGCAGGGAGATGGAGGGGCTGCTGAAGGAGGCAGGGCGGGCTCTGCACACGTCACTGGCCGGACAGTACAAGGCGTTTGATGGTAGGTCTGATGTGACGCAACTGTGAGACGGGACTTGTTATAAAAGTAAATATCCCATTTTTACACAAACTATAGAAATATGACAATATGGCTTTTGGCTACATGTGTTCCCGTCGGTAAACTATTGGAGGCAAAGGTCAAAGTTCAAATATGAAGAAGCCGATTATAAACTGCTACCAGGGAACTTAACACTATAACATAATTATATTCAAACTAAAAATATGCCACAAATGGCCAGATTTACCAAAGTGCTCCAAGATTTAAAAACAACAGAAAGGATTAAAAAGCAGATTTCATAAACAAATTTCAGAAGAAGTTTGCTTCCATGTTCATGAGTTATAGCCCCCATTGTGCTTTGAAATTAAATATTCTTTGTGTCTATGCAAAAAAAAAAAAGACTACTGGAAGCATAAGTCCCCACCCACTGTTGAGCTGCATTCAATCACTCTATTTTTTGTTGCTGATTTGGCAGACATTACATTATGTCTGCAAACAGAAAGCCTGAGAAAAGAACACAACATGATTTGATAACCCTATAATGATATGTTTTGGTTACAAACAATGGCAGTATTGATTGAATTTATTTTGTTTGGGTCAGATGCATAGAGATACGCAATAGTTTTAAGAGCTAGAGATGTAGCCCCTTTAGTTTAAAAATCTACGCAGGTCTTTGGTCAACCAAGAATTTCTTTAGCTGACTACATCACTAGTCTTCTGAGAGTTTCACAAAGTCATTACAATTTGGGTTTTTTTGGTTTTACTTTACCGCTCAAATGTAATCTGATAAGAGCTCACTATTTTTCTTGTTAATGAAATGTTTCCCAACTTCTCTTTGTTCACTAGACAAGTCTTGGGCTAGAGGTGCTTAAGGTGAGGGAGAGGACACGGAACAAAGTCAGGATGGATTTTCAGGCTGAGAGCAGCGGCACGGCGAGCCCATTATTTGTGTGTAATGATCTGCTCCAGTTAATAGAAGCTTGTTCCTCTGTTCCCACCGGCCGATCACTGACAATGCATTTGTCAGCGGGCACTGTGATCGGGGCTAGTTAGGCTGACCTTTTCACATCAGTGATTAGTGACATTTGTTTACTCTTCTTCACTACACGCTCCAGCTTTTTTTGGAGTCCCTTTTCACACAAGCCACTTTCTCCAAATAATGATTGTGCTGAAAAAGTCACTCAAACAAACACATAAAGCTGTCCAAGAGACCCACAGCTCTCCAGCAGAGATTTGTCCGTCCTCGGTTTGTTGAGCTGTTGTATTCTCCTGAAAGACTCCCCTGTTAGAAATGTTGTAGCGGTAAACGCTCACGAGCACTCAAGCACCACTCAAGCTTTTGTTACAAACACTGATGCATGCACCAAAACACTTGTGTGGGTCACTGTGTTTCTGTTCCCTCTATACATGCTCACATACAGAAAAGCTGACCTCAAACAAGGCACCACTCCATTTCAATAGGAAAGTAGTTCCAGACAATCGCTATGATTTTATGTACAGAGAATTTGGCTCCAAGCAGCCAAATTCAGATCGTCATTGCCCCAAAACCTGTCAGACTCTTCCTAGTTTACATGCACTTTCTAGTTGTGTCTCATAATTTAGCATTAGCACTAATAGTTTGCAGCTATGCTCATTAAAAAAACAAACAAAAAAAACGACTATCACACATAAAGCCACACTTTTGGCAGACAACATATCTCATTAAGCATTAAGAATGTTACTTATACACTGTACCAGTCGGCACCATCATTGAACACACTGAAGTTCTGATAGTTTTACTTTCACTTTAACATAACTGACCAAAACAGTGACACACATGTGTTATTGGGAGTGGTTACAATTGAACTAGGCCAGTTAATCTCAGTTAGTCTTTCTGGCATGCATTCTAATGTTAGTGACTCAAGCTTATAGCAAAGGATATTTGTGATATTCAGTGACGTATAGGGGAAAACATTGCAATATTCTACATCATACTTGCAACTAAGCACATAATATGTGTTTTCCAAAAATATAGAGCTATTTTGCCCTACTTTTAGTTTGTATTTCCCTGTCTGCGTGATGGTGTAACCCTAAAGAACCTTGAGTGTAGCACTGCCTAGTAATGAACTTTGTCAGTGGGGGTTTGTGGTCCAAAATTTGTTGTTGACTACACCCTCACAAGAGGAAGAATAGGCTGGGCTTAAATGGACCATGGGAACCGTTGGCACCTCCATCAGAATAGGCTATTTCCACTCAAGACATCCTGCCATTAGCCTGCGTACTGTGGCTGTGATGGTTAGCACATGTTTGACCAAACAAGGTTAGCTTATCTTTTAAAGCTCTTATGTTATGCTAAAGTAATTTTCCATACTGTACATGCATCATCCAAACACTTCTAGAGTTGTTAGGACTTCTCCCATGTGAGAGCTCCAAAAGCTTGAGCACGTTACTTCCTGTACTGCACTGAGCCAATTTGATCAGTGCCCAGGTTTATCTTAGATGATCTTTTATTGGTCTGCAACAGAGCGAAGTCATGCTACCAGGTCATGCACATCTGGCTGTATTTAGCAGGGTGTGGGCAATAGCTGGCTCCATGTGGCTAAATGCAGGGTGTCACTGCCCCAGCTCCAGCAGCCCAGGCCTTTATAGTTTCAGGAATCTGGGAGAAGACCCAAGGAGACCACAGATTAGAGGACCTCCGGTCACATACAGCTGCACCACTGCATGTGTACAAGCCGTACAGTGAATAATGCATCGTATGTGAAGACCGCTGTCTACAGTGTATTTATGGCTCACTGTAAAACAAAGCCCATCCTCTTAAAGTCAACTAAGAGATGTGCTTACGTAGGCATGCATATTGTTCCCTGAATCACAATATGAAATGGTATTGTGATAAAAATGCATTGTTCACATTTTATTTACACAATTTACCCTTAAGTACTGACACAAGAAGTATTGTTCTTTCTTGGTATTGTCCTGCCTGCCACATACTCTAAATAAACTGTTAATGTGCACTATAAATAAGAGTTTTGGTTAATATGTTATGATTTTTGAACAGTAATAAATAACGCACTGATATTATATAATTCATAAATACAATATATTTTGAAGACATTGTCTGTTGTTAAAAAGTTGTGTTTTTATATTTGTGTGTTTTATTTCATTTGTTTTGGAGTGTATTATGTGAAGGTTACTGCTGTAGTTGTATTTGCTTTGACTAATCTCTTTTTATATAAAGAATGGAGACAGATGGAATGATAAAGCACACCAAGGACAAAGTGATAAGCACAAATGGTGTCCAAAACAGAAAGTTGGAGAGCCGAGTGCAGATGAAGCAGATAGGGCGAGAGGACAGTCAGAGTGATGGAGCTAGGCTGTGGGGTGGCAGGGGCAGCCAGGTGCGAGAGGCGGACAGGGGCACAATCTTGGCGCGTGGTTGTGTGTGTGGTTGTGTGAGTGTGTGTGTGATGGGGACGTCTCTAGCATCTGGGCCTCCCTCTGCACTGCCGTCTCACGAGGCTTAAGACATAGTTCATTTGGATAGACCTGAGACTTACTGCAATCAATAACAAGACTTCATTTGTCCGGGCTTTCCTCTGTCTTGAACTTAAAAGGCCAAACGAGCGGATTAGTTTAAACCTAATGATATGTCTATGCACATTTAAGCACACACACAACAATACAACTTTTACACTAACTGGGTGATATGGCAAACAAAAAAACCCCAAAAATCATCATTTTGTTTTGTTAACTCATTAAAAACCAAATAAAATAGTTTTGAAAATAAGACTTGTTACATAACCCGTACAGTAGCTAATGTTTCTTTATAAATTCTGCAAATTCTGCTTTAAGCCACATGATTACACACATTGGTTAGACATCAGACCTCTTCATTATACAGACACAAGAATATTATTGACAATTTGAAGTGAATTAATGGGCATTTGATCAATTGCACAGCCCCACTCAAATTTAAGCAGAGCATAATTTGCCCAGGTTTGCCTTCCAGGTTATGTTTCATAATTTGCCCAGGTTTGCCTTCCAGGTTCTGTTCAGTTTTTCTCTGATCATTTGTCATAGTTGTATAGATCATGTGATAAATGGTGATGATCAGTTGTTTACTACAGGAGTCATATTGTTTTGCCTGGTCGAAAGCTTAACAACCAAAGACAAACAAATATGGGAAATCTGTTAAAGGTTTGAATACCGCTTGGTTCTAAACTCTAATTTGTCTTCCCCATCTCCGTGTTCTCATGCATGTTCAACACTGGTTAGTTTAGCGTTGCCAGATTTTAACTTGAGGGTATTTAAACATACCAGAAAGTCTGAAATCTTGGCTTCTTCTCTTGATTATCTAAGCAATCAAATGATGGTTCAAAACAACTCAAACCGCATTCACATTCCGACTAGTTTGGGAGCTATGGGACTTTTATTGAACCGGAGTCCTGGACCATCACACGCTGCAGTCTCCCTTTGATTTACTGGCACAGAGAAAGAGCAGCTAGTCTTCCCATCCGTGGTTTTGGAGCATAATCTCATTCGAAGTGGACTGGTCATAGCTGGCTCGAGAGGACCAGTTTCACCACGACCAGGCAGACTCTTTCTGTTTTATTCATTTACATTGAGCTCTGAATATCTCCCGTGTATCTCACATGCAACACAAGACAGCAGAGCCAAAACCAGGGTCTTGTATCAGCAGCATAAGCAGGATTAGGTTTAAATACTGTAGGCACTGGTGATATTTCTACATACAGGGTCCATCAGAGTATGTACTTGTAAACAGCTTTGGTCTTTGTTCCTTTTGATGTTCAGATGCAGTTAACATAAAAGGCCTAAATTAGAATTCATTTCAAGTTACGCAATTGCTAAGTCTAATCATTTCCATTTTTACAGTATGCATTTACATCGCAATTTAAGCAGTCAAAAGCCTCTATTCATACAACTGTATCTGCTACTTCTATTTTCAATCTATGTAATTTATCCTGTACTATATATGCAAGACTGCTTAGTACAACTACTACTTTTTAAAGGTTCTTCCATCCCATGTATTTGACCAAAAATTGACCTGTCCCTGCAGTGATGCATTGTATAAGCGACTCTTGACGTTAGAATGAATCTGCTGTGCATTTTCATCTAATCAGCAAAAAAATGTATTGGCAAACAGGCAAAAAGTTTTAAAATTGGATGAAAACACTCTATCTGACAATGTAATCTATTCTAAATGGACACTGTAACCAATTTAGAGCCTCAAAGGGGCAACCTCTGACCTGGAAATTCTACTGTTCACCATTGTTTGTTTTATTCGTCTTTTGACACATGCTTCTAAAAAGTATGGCATATTGTCAGGGTTGTAGCATTTCATTAGGTTCCTCCCTCCATTCCCTTCACACATTACAGCCCGTCCCATCACTCACGTGTCACGATTCACTCAATTATCAACAGATTGCATTCATCTCAACTCGTCTTTCATGGTCACCTCTTGACAACACCACAACTGACAAGGACGTCCATTCCCATTGTGCCTCTCGATTGGCCCATTTTTTTCCAGTATGCAAATCAGAACCTGAATATATGTGCCCCAATTACTCCGAACACGTTAGTCATTCAAACCTGTGACTCCTCAGAAGGATGAACCAGGAGAAGAATGCTGCTCTCTAGAATCGTGGGCACAGGAGTGGAAAGTACGTCAAGATAAAGGAACGAAATGACACTCAGGGTTAGAACAGTGTGCGGTCCGTGCGGGGAAGAAAAGGGGAAAAAATTCAACGCAAATGGTTTGAAAGGAGAACCAGATGGGTATGAGCGGCCCGGGTAAATGGTGCATGATGCCGTGGAAGTCAAAGCGGAGAATAAAGACTTCCACTGGGGGGCTCGTTGATAGATGATGCGCATTATGTGACACGTCAGCTTGTTTAATACGCGGGACTTTTTAATAGCGGCTAAATGCTAGCTAAGGAGCGCGTGGCGTTTCTGGGGGCCCGGCCTGTGTGTGATAAGGCTCCGTTATGGATGGGTGCGGCGGAGTGACACAAACAGTTTAATGGCTCCCAGATTGGCGCGCTGTGAGCAGAGGGCACCCGTGTTTGTTTGTGCCAAGTGCCATGATGAGCGTGGCAGGTACAGGAATGTAAAGAGAATACAGGCAGGAGACGCGGGGTGCAGAGATGTGAAGCAGAACCTGATGCATGATGGGAAGGAGACCAGTGGTCCACAGCAAACCTCTCTCAGTGCTCAGGAAAAGACTGATCAGATACTTTGTCTATATTTAAATTATTATCATTGTTTTTACTACTACTACTTCTTCTATTACGTCTACTACTACGTCTACTACGTTTACTACTACTACGTCTACGTCTACTACTACGTCTACGTATCCTACTACGTCTACGTATCCTACTACTACTACGTATCCTACTACTACTACTACTACGTATCCTACTACTACTACTACTACGTATCCTACTACTACTACTACTACGTATCCTACTACTACTACTACTACGTATCCTACTACTACTACTACTACGTATCCTACTACTACTACTACTACGTATCCTACTACTACTACTACTACGTATCCTACTACTACTACTACTACGTATCCTACTACTACTACTACTACGTATCCTACTACTACTACTACTACGTATCCTACTACTACTACTACTACGTATCCTACTACTACTACTACTACGTATCCTACTACTACTACTACTACGTATCCTACTACTACTACTACTACGTATCCTACTACTACTACTACTACGTATCCTACTACTACTACGTATCCTACTACTACTACGTATCCTACTACGTATCCTACTACGTATCCTACTACTACTACTACGTATCCTACTACTACTACTACGTATCCTACTACTACGTATCCTACTACTACTACTACTACGTATCCTACTACTACTACTACTACGTATCCTACTACTATGTATCCTACTACTACTACGTATCCTACTACGTATCCTACTACTACTACTTCGTATCCTACTACTACTACTACTTATCCTAGCCCAATATTACTTTAATTTCAGCATGTTTTAGTAGTTGTATTATTTATCCCTCCGTCCCACTCAAATCAGCTGAACACCTCAGTGTTGTCAGAAAAATCTAAACCCAGATGCTAATCGATACTTAAACTCGTACTTGAAAAATACTGAAGATGAAAATGAAGAGCTCATCTCATTATAGGGCAAAATTTTAATAAAAATGAAGTTCTCTTGATCTATATCTGGCGTGTATAAAACCATATGATTATATTGACACAATCATTTTGTATTTCAATTGACATTCAATGAGCTCTATAGTATAATTTTAGTATGAATTTAATCCAATCAGTGCTCAAAATCCTAATTAACTAATTCACTTTTCACTGTGATGCAGGTATTTCCTACACATGCATTACTATCTGCTTTATACCAGAAAATGGCAAGACTAGTGGCCCATAGCTGTTTAAAAATGTGTAATACAAAACCAAAGCTTGAACAATGCATTCAAAAAAAGTACCACTGTTGATTCAATCTGCAGCCCTCCTCATATGTCCCACTTTCTCCATATTTCATTATGGAGAACAATCCCAGATGCAGGTTTGTCCGGCGCTCGATAACAAATGGTGCGGGCTGCGTGTGCCCTGTTTTATTGAATGCACATCAGTATCACATTGTGCCACTCTCAGCGCGCCTGCCCATAATTCACCCTGCTCCTTTGTGCTTCTCTGCTCCCTGCTCGAGAAGACCGCTGCTAATCTAATAACACTGCACTTGTGAAATGGACAAACACAATTAGGACGTCGGGATACGAAACAGATCTACAGCCCCTGCTTTTTGTTCGCCTGTTTTTATTTTTTTTTCTATTCAGTGCAGCACTACCTTGTCAGAGTCTGGCGTAGCTCCAACCGTTAGCTCATCTGTCATGTTCCTCTATAGCTGGATACCTACCGCTGTGCCATTTGATCTTACAGACACTTTTGCAATCTGTAACTTTAGAAATTTACTATATTCACATCAGCCCTGACCTCTGTTACTTTGAAGTGATTTCCGCAATTAATAATTAAAATCCATTTTTGTGTTAGGACAGGAGTCAGTTGAGATAAGACAAGTCGTGAAAAAGGTTGGCTCTGTTTGGATTTCAAAATGGAAAGACAAATTAGGTTTCCATCACATTATTTGATAAATGGAAAAAAGTGAAGCAACTTGGGCTTCTCCGTGCAGCCAGAATGTATAAGTGTGCAGATACGAGAGACTAACCTGCAAAGCATAAATGTGCCTATAATACTAAAGATAGATTTTAAGTTAAGAAATGGACTCTGAAAGGTCCTTTGAGGAAAGTTCTTTGAGCTCTTAAGAAGCAGTTTTAAGGATATAATCATTACTTTGGGCGAGCATGTAAGGTAATAGTGAGACCATCAGTGCTCAGAAAATGGAGGAAGACACTTAAGATGTGTTTAAGATCTGTGTTTTTTGTTTTTTTTTTCTAGAATGATAGATTGGAATGAACATAAGTGATTGTGCTAGTTTTTATACATATCTTGACTTTGTTGTATATTTTATATCCATTTTATTGTCAAGGAAAGCAAATAAGTATTTCAGTGTGTAACCATTCTCACATACGAACGTGAGTATTTGAATCTTTGCACATGCAGAGACGGAAGTGTGAATAACATGGATAAAAGGATGCCAACACTCGTAGAGGGGGTAAAATGAACAACACTTTATAAATGCAGTGGAAATAGTTTCTGGTGAAAAGGGGATGCAAAAGATGATTGTTTTTATGTGCTTGGTGGTGGTTTAAGGTGTTGTAACTACTGGCCATGACCTTGGTTGATGTCTGTATATTTCCCCATTTTATGCTATAGCTGCACAATGTAAGACTTCAGGCCAGTTTGATTGAAGTATTATTTTTAAAGTTATATAATGAAAGGAAAAGAAATTGATGTGTCAAGCTATTGTTCATTTTCAGTAATAATTTTCTGTTGCTACTCATCAAAGGTAGGAAATTAGACCAACTCCCCCACTAGATTTTCATGACATTTCTCGATATTTTCAGGAAGATGGGCATCTCCATTACCAACTCTGGCACTTTGGGAACACTTTTCAGTCATTACGCACTTGGTATAGTTGTGTAATCCTCAAAATGTCCTGTAATTTTTGGGTTCCTACACTGCACAGTAGAACTTCATTTTATGACTGATTCGGAAAGTGCAGTGGCAGAGTAGTTGGCGCATCAACCTCATAATGGCTTTAGTCTGCATAGTGCAACCATTAATGCTGTCCAGTAATGCCATGTATGAAAGAAGATGACACAAAGTTGCTAATAAAGAATGAATGAAATGCTGCGAGGAAAGACTAGTCACCGGCGATCTATTAGTAGAAAGTATTTGCAGAGGAAATGCGTGAAAGATAGAAGCTGTCCAAAACCCCAAATATTTGCTGCCCCTCTGACCACATAAGAAATGACCAACGCTCTGTCATCACTCGTTTTGGGGGGGGCAGGGGAGGTGGAGGTGAGGCCCATGAGTGATGGTGGACTCAGGAGCAGGATGCATTGTGGGTAGAAAGGAAGCTTACTCTTTGAAGACAAATGAGAGGAATGGGAAAGGTCAGTGGTACACACAGGAGCGAGTGGGCACATCGGGGCATTGTGTCAGCCTAATGACAGCCATTCTTCAAGTGAAGGGCACAGCCTGGTGTGGCACTGCTCAGGCCTGCCCACCTCCTGCCCACCTCCTGTCACACTGCACCCGGTAACAAGCGTTTTACACTCATTCCTGTATTGGATCCAGAGGGGACTTTGCTATTTTAATGTAATGTTGTGAATAAAATGCATGATTGTTTAAATGTTGATGCATCTGCAAATGTCCCATGTTAACTCTCCTTAAATGCAAGAAGCTTTGTGTGGGCTATACATTTTCCAAATATTAGATTTACTGCCTGGACAGGTGAGCTGATACTCAAACAGGCTACATGCTCAGCTACCTCAGTTAAATGATACAGCAGACAACATTCATACCATACTATATACTCATGTATAGGAAACATATACTTATGTATCACATAACCTTATGTCACGTTAAATCTACCATGTCCGTCTTTGCACTATATTTTCTTACCCCATCTCTTGTATATAGCCACCCTTTTGCTCACCCCCGTGACCTTCACAATGAAGTCACCTGAAATGGTTTTCATTTCACAGTGTCACAGTGCCTTGTCAGGATTTATCTGTGAAATGCCACGAGCAAAGCAAAGGGTGGTCATTTTGAAGAATCTAAAATGTATGTTGCACTTTTTTCCTTACTTTTTGATGCCTTCAGTGAGAATCTACAATATAAATAGTCATTAAAACAAAGAAAAATCTCAGATTGAAAGTGTCAAAAACATTGGTAATATACATACAAATCAGATTTTATTCATCCCCTTTTTGACACAAAAAATATGTTCAATATGTAGTACAAATGATGAGCTTGAATTGCTTTATATGTTCCATGTGTGATTGAGCCTGGTCAGAGCCTGGTCAGACGTGGCTCATGTTCAGTGTAAGTCAGTAGTAGGCTGTGCACTGCAGGGGATTAAAGCTGCACTGCACCTGTCACAGCACCTGTCACAGCATCTCCACCATGAGCCTCTGTGCACGTCCATGTGACCCCTGCACACGCCTGTCGCCATGGCGTCCGTGCACACAGGCACATGCACAGGCTTTGATGGCTTTCCATGCTTTGCAGGGACTTTGAATTGACTTGGATTTTAGAAGTAATCAGTCACATCTTTTTTTTTGCAATTTGTCAACTAGTCAAACTGTTATTTCCGTTGCACATTGAAACCTTTTTTAATACATAATCAACCAAATACAGGTTGAAATATGGTCACTGAAGGCTTCTGCACTTACGAATAAAGTGTATTATTAAATCCAAATGTCAGATTTTTAGTTTTTCATTAATAAAGTATTTTTATGTGTGTTTTTAGAGTTTTTTACACTCTAGATAATGATTATCATAATCAATTAATTGTTGCAGCCCTAGTCATTTCTTGCCAGCCTGAACCTTAACAATAAATTTGCATCATGGGTACACGATTTTTGTCCCATTAAGTTTGGCAGGTCCCCACGATATGACACACTCACTCACATACACACACACACACACACCATCTCTGCTGACTGGTCAGAGTAGTGTTCGGTGCCTGTGAAAGCAACAGTTAGATTTCCCTGTCTGCTTTGAAGCCCGGCCCTGAGAGCAGCTTGGAGCCGTGTGAGTGACAGGACATCGGGGACTGAGGAAAGCTCCGTGGGCCAACATGGAAGTCTGACGGCCTAACCACCACCAGACACACACCAGCGTCTCTCGCTCTTCTCTTTTCTCTCTCTTCTCAGGATATTAATTCACAAATCGACACAGGCATCCCACACACCAGTCTATGCCACTCTGCAGCCAAATCCTGTAACTATAATTTTCCTGCCAGGATCACTATAAATGTATGTCATTGTTGTTTGTTGTTTGTACTTTCAATTTTACACTGACGGGAACATACGGTTCAGAACATTTTTTGCTTTTTCATCTTGGCTTGTCACGTCATCTGCTGCTGTTAGTGTTTGGATAGTTCTGTTGGGTTTTAGAATGGAAGAAGATGACACAACTAGAGTGCTCATTTTAATAGTACCCAGGTACGAATGAAACGATCCAACGGAAAATCTTGGTCTTTAAAAGGTATAAAAGGTACATACATTATGCGGTTTTCTGAGCTATGTTATAATCTTGTAGTCACAAACTTACCTACATTTGTTTTGTTTCATTCACACATGTTTAACAGACAAACTCTGCATATTTAGGCTGAGTTTTCTCTCACATTGCGATGTCATGTGGTAATACAGGAAGTGCTCCACTGTGTTTTTAAACTCTATACACCTTCATTAGAATAAATTGGATTATTTTGGACAGGAACTGCCGATATTTACTGAACTGAAGTGTAGCTGTTAACTTAAAAATGATCACTACATGACATCACAATGTGGAACAAAGCATTTTGAGCTTTGGGGATATAGAGAGACTAATAATGCAGGTTTTCTCCAACATGTGACTGAATGAACTTATTTAAAAATAATTGAGACTATATTTAGTGTGCACAAAATCCTTCTGAATTAGCAGTGTTCTGAAAAAAGTTAATAGACATAAAGCTGTTACTACTTTTTCCAAGGATAACAGAAACTCATTATCCAGAAAGTCCTCAAGGTAATTATGGTCTTCAAACTGGACCATATACTTCAGAGTAAATGTCTTTATTTGTTTAACCAAATGATTTTGTTAGAAAATTGTGAATTCATGAAGCCAACCCACAGTCTGGCAGACACAAATCATTAATTCCGCCTTTTAAACTGGAGAATCAAAGCATTAGGACGCAATTAGGCAGAAGCCAGCATGGCAGTAAAGTGTCTGGAGTTTCTGTAAATGGATTTATATTTGTTGAATAAAGAGAAAGTGGTTTTGTAAATCCACTTGAACACAACGACCAAAGACAAGTGGTTCGAGACAAGAATGTGACCTAATGTTCTGGCCTCCAAAACTTAAGGAGTGTCGCTAGAAGTTTCCAGCGAGGAGAACATTACAGATGAGGTAAATGTCTCAAGTATTCTCTTTATGGAAATGCCAACGCGCCACTCTAACCCTTTGTCACATTTCGTTCCTTTGATGGTTGCATTAAAATAGAAAGTGTTCGCAGAGATGTCCTCAACTCTTAAGGCTAAACGCATTTTTAAAATCAATATCCAAAAAAGGCCAGAGGAAAGCGGCGCTAAAGAGGATCTCGCCGTCTGGTGTTTGCTAATGAATAGGGAATGGGGGTGGATGGGATGTAGTAAGGCCAAGACTGAACTGTACTGGTGCACAATTAGCTTATACTAGATAATCTACTATATAATGAGTCCATATGTAGACGAAGAAACATAAAGTACAGTGTGTAACTTTTTGAAGGTGGCATGTCACTTTGAAAATGGAAAAAATATACTTTGGAACATATGTCTTGCTTTTGTTATAACCTATTCTAATTAAAGGTTGAAGTGTCATATATCTCATCTCGCATATGGACATCTACAAAAACGGCATTTTTGAAGTACTTCTATTTCATTCCATTTTCTATTTTCTACAGAGATGTACCTGAACATTGCTGCTTTTTTATGGTTGAAGGAGATAAGGCGCACGAGAAATAAACATCTCCCGAAACAAACCCACAAGCCCCCGCGTTAGGTTGGCTCCATTGTGGGGCTGCTGCATTGTGGGGCTCCAGGTTGGATGGACAGTCTGGACTCAGAACTCCGGCTATTGTTACTGGACTGAACCTGGTCCAGCCGTGGTCTTGGCAGAAAGCGCGCCCCATTTGAATAAACATTGTAGACGACACACGAGCGGATGTAAAATGTTTATGCCTCTGGCCGTAGAAAGCAGACATTCATTAAAAAAAACAACAATGTGATTCATGAATACAGTGGATGCACCTTAGAGGACTCTTCTTACCCATAATGCTTCAGTGTTCCCGCTTATGATATGGACTGCATTTAAGAGAAGATTGTGTTTTGCTGCAGATTAGTCATCCTGTTGTGTACACTGAAGAGAATAAATGGGCTGCTTCTGCCCCACTCTTTTGCATCCTAAGCCTAATGCATTTGGTATTTATACTGATATTGAAATGTCATTGCAATTATTGGCAGACTCATTTAAACGCTTATTGTGTTCATATTGGATACAGTTTCTATAGGGATTTTTTTTTTTAAATATTAATATTCTTGGACACAACTGAAATATGCCAAAATCTATGACGATGTCCACAAATTGAAGTGAAGTTGGTAAAGCCACCTTTTTAGGTTCAGAGCTTTTGCAATAAGCATTTGTAGTACTATGCAAAATGTATTTCTACTTCCTGTGGCACACCATACATATTGCCTCCTATTTACCCAGCCAGCAATTATTTAGGTTATTACCATCATAACATCAGAGTTGTCATTGCTGTATTAACCCTGCAACAGTTTCATTTTCTGTGATTGCCTTTGTTTTGCTAAGAGATGCAAACTCTCAACTTTTTTTATGTTGATGCTTGGAATAGTTCTGCACACCAATATACTTCCAATATTGTTAGATTAAATCTGCAGCATTTTTTCTTTACCTTCACGGGCAGGTGTACAGACTAGCAGGTAACCCTCCCATATGCAGGGGGTTATATAATGTGTTCTGAGTACTTTGACATCTCCCTGTGGAGCAGCAGCTTTCCTCTCTCCAACTTGAGCTCATCTCTCCCCACAAAACAGCACGGCACCCAGATTCAAGACAAATGATTCAAGAATACTGCACATAGATGGAACAGCTCTTAGAAAATGGTTTGATTTGAATGTGCCTTTCCACTTTTTGTAGGTTACTTCCTGGAGTTGCTGAACCAGTCGTCCACCTCGCTACATGAGACGATGATGTCGACATGGGGCACGCTCTACTCCCAGAATGCACCTCTGTTCTCAGACCTGTATACAGACCTGAGGCACTACTACAGAGGTTCCAACATCAACCTGGAGGAGGTGCTCAATGAGTTCTGGGCTCGGCTCATGGAGAGGGTCTTCCACTATGCCAACAAGCAGTACAACATAGGTACTGTATATACTCTGTACATCCACACTTAAAACTATATTGTCTTATATGGACTCAAAATTAATATCATCAAAAATAAATCGGTATTAACTACTTACTTTAGTGAAAATACTAAATTTGAATACCTTGGTCTTAAAAATCATTCAAATCTATTTAATAAAATCAAGTTCCAAATGTTAGTATTGTGACATGTGGACAGTGAAACAACAAAATATATTCATCAAATCTTAACACAAACTCTTCAGCTCCAGGGCTGTTATAATGCAAGACATATTATGCAAAGCCTTTGTTTTATCCTTGTTATAATGTTATTCACACCACACAAAAATACCCAGAGCTTTGTTTAATTCAATCCTGTTTAAGTAATCCTTAATGCCATTGCCATCCATAAATCTTCATCGATCAGTGTTTTAAGTGGCCTTCAATATAAAGCAACATGGTCCTTTCTTCCACCTATTACCAGAATTGGCACACACCTAATTAAAATATTTTCAGTCAGGGTGAAAGAGTTGAAATATAGAAAGAATAGAGTTTAGCTGAGTTGAGTTTAACAGGGACCATGTGCAAACCCATTAATGTCATGAAAGAAGAGATGCTTTACACCAGATTTAGATAAAGCTAGTTTCCATCTGCAGTCCCTGGGCAAACTGACAAAAATGGAAACGTATGCTTTACCAATATTGTTTTTGTGAGATAGACCACACCATATAAGATTATACTAGTGCTAATTATGAAACATGGAAACCAACTGCCTTTAATGTTAGACTGATTGTTCAACTTGACTGTAGGGGAGGACTATCTGGAGTGTGTGTCCAAGCAGATGGACACATTGCGGCCCTTCGGAGACACTCCTCGCGAGATGAAGCTCAAAGTCACCCGGACGTTTGTGGCGTCTCGTTCGTTTGTCCAGGGCCTGATGACCAGCGGGGAGGTGGTGCGCAGGGTCTCACAGGTAAGAGCTCAAATACGACTGGGGAACTGGTCTGTGAGTGTAGCTGGACAAACGACATTGCTTTTATATCTAGAACATAAGCAAAAATGGAAACACAATCAGTTTTTCTTCATACAAGTGGATGAGAGTCGGTCATACACTCACAGTACATACATATGTTTTAGTGTCAATCCTTCAAACTGTTCATTGATCATAATCTTCTCTTCTATTTATAACAAACACATCTTACTTTCAGTATTACTTCCATGAACATGACAGAGATCCAAATTCAAGTTGTAAATCGACACCTTCCTAAAATAATCACATAAGTCATTTTTTCAGGTTTTTCAGGAAACACAAAAAACTCCCCCCAAAATTTAAATTATGGCATAAATTATGGCAAAGTAAACTTAGGCAAAAAGTGACTTAGGCGATTATTTTAGGAAGGTGACGAAATGTTAAATATTGAGTAGACCATGTTGATTAAAAAGCCCCAAGTTGATCACTGACGATTTTAATTTGAGCCTTAATTAGTTAAAAATGTTAATTATACTGAGCCCAAGTCCATCTCAGGTCAACATCAAGAGAAAGTCACTTCGATATAATTAACATACACATCTTAACATATGCGGCGTGTCTGAAAATGCAGGACTTATGGCAGGCTGCCTATTGAACTACACAGATAGCGATGTTAAGTAATTCCCCTCTCTTCAGTGGTCCCATTACTCCATATGACAGCACATGCACACTCACACTCCGGGCCTATAACTATGACAAATGCACGTCGGTACAGATGAGTGGCTCCATAAAGCACGGCCCAGGGATCTGCCAATCAACTCCTGTGACCACATAATGTCAGGTGCACTCTGAAGAATGTCTGTGTGCGCCGCGGGGAGGGTTAATGCATCCCCCAAGAAATAGTCCCCTCGGAGCAGCAGACGGGAGCCAGGTTATGATCCCCGCCGCATCACAGAGAAATCATGCTGCCGAGGTTTTCCGTATTGACAAGAACTCTCAATACTCGTCCACCAAACTTTTGAGAGAAAACATAGACAGTGTCACAGATGATTTTTTATTAGATTTTTTCCATTTGCTTTTGGATGTCTATGTAATTCCCCAGTCATGCAGGTAGGTTCCATTTCAAAAGACAATTTCATTCTGTCAACTGGACAAAATAAATTGATTTCACTACTTATTCAATATTTGGTTCTACAAGGCTTTT
>KN496630.1:20775-42516 GCA_000787155.1 Scartelaos histophorus | reverse complement strand
ATTTTAAAATCAACTGGAATTTAAATTTATCCATAAGCCTTTATATTTAAGTTTAGTAGCAGGTTTAATGAAGATTTAGTTCAATACTCAGATCAGGCCAGACTAGTTATAGTTTGAGCAGGTCTCTTTTGTCTACGGCTGCACAGAAAGTGGAAAAAAATAGATAGAAAAACAAAATAGTGTTCTTAACATGGATACAATTCAACTGCATCAGATATTTTGTTTTAAGTGATTATCGATACATCTGAAAAGTGCTATTAAGAAGTTAAAATACAATAAGGAGCATTCGTAATAGAAGATGGTTGAAAGTTAGTAGAACAACTGTTAGAGCAACTTTTAATCTCTGTTCTCTCTCACAATTACATCAGTGCATTCCATAACTTAATACTATTCATAATACACTCATGTTGGGCTCTGTGTAGTTAATCAAACTTTAATCAAGATCGAAATTCAGTGATTTCAAATGGCCCATGATACACTTGGGTCTTTTTTAATGAGAGGTCTGCATCCAATCCTCTGTCAGTACGCGGTCTGAGCAGAGTTTAGTTTGCATTGTTAATGTTCCTGAAATTATACTGGTAGACATTTGTTTAAATAAGATAAATAAAATTGAATTGAAATCATGATGGATTAGCACGAGTATGAGCAAATAGCGATTATTACCATCGTATCGCATAGCACTAACTCATGTAGTACATTTGATATGAAGGGTACTGTGTTTTCATTATAAGAGAGTAAACTATTCAATACATATAATCCAACTAGGGATGCACTGCGCCAGCTTTTTCAGTTCCAAAACCGATTCCCATACTGCAGTTTTAAGTATCCTCCAATACCTGTGCAGAGATATTTATTTCCTTTAAACAAAAATAAAGTAAGACGCACTGATCCAAATGTTACGTAGTTGTTATTTATCCCTCAAGTAATCACAGTGCAAAAAAGAAAAGAAAAGTTCAAATATTATGAGACTTTCTGGGTCTTATGTCCAAACAGGATGTCTGCAGAAACGATATTTGGACGCCGAAATCCGAAATTTTCTGTGTCAAATCGGTGCATCCCTAAATCTAATCTCTTCTCTTTTCATAATCTGCCATTGTCTTGACTTTTCCCCGTCTCACCTTTTGTCTCTTGACTTAAGCGTCATCTTTCCCCATTGGTCCTTCTGCAGACAGCCTGTCCTGAGGTGACTCTTGTTTTGACGCTCGAGCACAAACTGCATCTCCATGTCTTTGCGGCTAAAGTATCACTAATTGCTAACTTGTCCTCTATTGTCCCCGGAGCTGGTTAAAGCTAACAGAAGCTAATGGGCTAATAATCGCATTTGAATTGTTACGGCTGGGCGCTGATATGTTTGTCCGACCTTCGGCGCGCTGGTCACGTCGCAGACGGTGGACGTGAGTTGTGCAGGTGCTTCTGTGTGAGGGGAGCGTATAGGGACGAGGGACGAGATGTGTGAGGAGCAGATAAATAACAAATATAAGATTTAATAAAAAGATTACAGAGTGAGATTTGGTGCATTAAGATTTATATTATTCTACATGCCCTCCGGTCTGCTTAGGAAATGGTGTCTGGCATACAATAGCCAAGCAAGTATCCATTAGTGAAGAAAGGACTAGCACTCCACTTGATCAAGGCTTGTCAAAATAACACATTATGAAGTTTGATTTATTGCTACAAGATGAGCAAGAATATTATATAAATTGTACTAAAGGTGCACTATGTCACTTTTTGGGGCTTTTTTCTATGGATATGTCATTGCCCTGTTGCATTAAACCAATCTACCTTACATTTATTCAATTAAAAGTGGCTTTATAGCTCAAAAATACAAAGAAAAGGAGAGTGACTGTGAGCAGGGTTGCCTCTCCACAGATGTGACCTGTAACTTGGTCTGGTTTGGTCTCCCTGAAGATGTGAAAGAAAGAGAAACGTTAAACATTCTAAACAAAGCAATAACATCTCCATGAAGAAAAACCTTT
Source organism: Scartelaos histophorus (assembly GCA_000787155.1). Classification (NCBI taxonomy): domain Eukaryota; kingdom Metazoa; phylum Chordata; class Actinopteri; order Gobiiformes; family Gobiidae; genus Scartelaos; species Scartelaos histophorus. The sequence continues at coordinate 40,540 of KN496630.1, read as the reverse complement.
GACAATTCTCCACCAGAAAAATGACACAGTCCACCTTTAATTATAACTCATAGATATAGTAGAAAAAGAAAAAAGAAGAAGAAAAAATAAGCTCTGATCTGAAATTTTGAACCCCCCAAAATATTGTGCATCAGACATTTAACAAAACAATAAAATACTTAATTATTTGTTGTTTTTCAAATATTTTTTTCTGTCTTTATTGTTGTGCACCTTGTGACAATAAAAAAAAAAAAAGGAGTTTGCTCAGATATCGAATGACTCAAATTTGCAATCATCTTTAATGGTTCAGTAACGCTGTTCAAATTTACATTTTGTGTCAATTCATTTCTGAAAGCGCTACAAATATAGCTGTAATTTTCTATTTTTACTGTCATGTTCTGTGGGGGAGCTGATAGACAGATGAATGGGGCTGTATCCATGGAGGTTTGGAGTAAAAGGCAGAAATGGGGAGTGGTGAGCTGTGAATACGACACAGAACCAGACAGTCAGACAGGCGTTTCCTCTGCTCTAACTGTTCTTTCTGTTTGACTATCAGAAACAGCACACGTATTATTCTACTGTATCATTATTAATAGATTTCTATATTAAAGCGTTATTTGCATTCATACCGAGAGGGATTAAAACGTCTTTGATCCACTAAATGTGTTATGTGTTGTTAAATATTAATCTGCACCTGCTTTTTTTCAGCCATTGTCAAGTATCTTTGTCTATTTCATGCAAACTATTTACTATTTGGTATTTTTATTCATATTAGTTAGTATTAGTCCTAAATTTACACACTACTACATTATGCATACTTTAAGGTGCACTATGTAACTTGTCTCCATGGAGATGTTTGCTTATATTGTTGCACAATGTGGCATTAACTTCTGATTGTGGAGAATTGACCCCTGCAAAAGCATTTTAGCAAATTAATCACTTGCAATTTGCTAAACGTAAGAGAGAGAAGTTTAATGCCACATTGCAGAAGATTCCAGACAAAGCAGTAATATCTCCATGGAGACAAGCAGGTGCCAGACCCTACAGCAAAAAAGCTACATACTGCACTTTTAATAAATACACCTTTTTCTATTTGCATACATAACAGTGCGTATACATTGAACAGCAACAAAGAGAAAAGTCTGTTGCATCTCCCTAAATCCGATCAAACACGCGGAATAATTCGTGTGAGGTGTGCGAGTAACACAATTAACACATTTTTGTTTTTCCTAAATTAGGATCATAAATATTAACACATCAACAGTTTCAGGGAACTTCCATTTTGCAGTAACACACTTAGCAATAACAACTAATGTGTGGTTCCTTTTCAGTTTTTTCACAGGCTCCAGTCTCAAGTGCTCCTGATTGTTTTTTAATCATCGGTTCCTCTCTGCCGTCTCTGCCCTTGTAGGCCTTAAATCACTTAGTTATCTCTATCTGCCTTTCATCTGCTCTATTGAATTATGCCTAACTCAAAGGACTCCTCGGCCCCTCCATCTGCTCCTGGTCTGTGTTTACTGTCTCAGCATATGGGGCGTTTCTGAGAGGTGTCTAAAAGTGACCCAGGCTGTCAGCACAAGTTTGTTATAAAGGAGTAAATGGTTAGAAATACAACAACAAAGATTTACTGTTGGGGCCTATATACAATGTGCAGAGGGCAGATATGAAATAAGACAGATTCCAGTCTTCTGTTTTTCTTGGACTGTTGCGTAAAGATGTTAAGGTATATTTATAGAACAAAAAACTGCTGTAATAATGAGCGGCTTATATAAGAGGGAATTGTGGGAAAATGATTTGCTATGAGCCCTGTCACATCTCACAAATTATATCATGTAGATAAGTAAAGGTAAGACTGCAAATTATGTATATAAATTAATGAATTGTCTGCTAATTTATATGACCAGTTTACAGTTTTTGCGAATCCTCTCAAAAGTTTTAGCATGGATATTAAAAAGTAGGAGGTTTTTAAAGTTTGGAGATTGCATATTTGGGTGTAGGAAGAATGTCATATAAAAGTTTTGATATTAGTACAACATTTTTATTGTTTATTTAAGCATATGCTTTGATCAGTCTTGCCAGTATCGGAGATATAAAATATTAGAATGATGTTATGAGTATGACTATAAAAAGCAGCAAAAACAGATGATCAAAAAAAACTAAAGTTATAACATGATACTGTATGTCTAAACATCACCTTTACAGAGCTGTTTTAGCACAATACTGAGATACTGAACATATTTAGTTTTACCTGTTTTTAACATCATATCATGGGATTTGGGCCAGAAGTGCAACATGTGCAGTTCAAAGGACACAAGTAAGAAACTGTTGTATTGTATGAAATGGACTGTTTTTTTAATGTTTTTTCTCACTTCCATGGAGCTATCTATGGCCTGTTGAGACACTACAGCCTTTTCACACCTTATGTGCCAGCAAATGTGGCAGAAGATCTTCCAGAGGAAATACTTTTAGGGGAATGAATAATTTCATCACCAACCTAAACACCAAAGTAATCTGCTTGACCTGCTGACCCCACCAGACCAGTCATCCTGTTAAACTGCACTGAGACCTTTGACTGAGACACAAAGGCTGCAGCAAAACTTGAATTTCCCTTGGGATCCGTGAAGTTTCTCTCTCTGACTGATGTGAGAACATGCACTTTATCTATCATTTTGTTGAACTATATCATAAGGAGTGTTGCAGAAATCCCCCTTTGCTACTTTTCGGTGGCTACTACAACACTGCGTTGTATAGCTATCTCTGTAATTCTAGTATTTGCTGTGCTTGCTGAACTCTCTCTCACATTTGGACATATTTCTATGACAGCTCGATGTGTACTCTGGCCCTCTGACATATGAAATGAAGTGTACGTGCGATGTAGTCGGGAGGAGACGAGCCCGGCTACTCCTGACAGAAGATACGAAGAGGCTGGAGTTCCGACAGTTCTCCTGACAGGACGGACCTCTGTAACATGATCTCACTTTCACATATGTCTGACACGAAACTATAGACCCATGAACAGAGAATCGCCACAGAGACAACAGAGATGTAAAAGATACCAGATGCCACGCCCTCCTCACACATGTTCAGCCTAGTATGTGTTGCTTTGTCTTCAGCTAGGTCATAATTAAGCAAATTTGGAAGCACAATACATTGCTACACACATATACTGCAATAAATTATAATATTATATCCAGCTACTTTATGCCTTTGACCCAATAATGCTAAAATAATCTGAGAATAATAATATCTCCATGGAGACAAGCAGAAAATATACACAATGCACCTTTAATGGATTTGAATTTAATCCATATTTCAAGGTTACTTCATTCAAATAAAATGCTAGAGTCATAGGATTTTTTTACTCAATTTTTCAGTACTACAAAAACTTTCTCCACTCGCGCTAACAAAAGGTATACACAATAAATACTGAGCTCTCAAAAAAATGTTCCAGCCATCACATATTGAACTATTGAACATGATCTAGTGTTTATTGTAACAGACCTAAAGTCACTTATTTGATTGAAATACCAGAAAACCCAATACGTTATATGTCTGAGCAGAGATGCCTCAACCGCCCTCACCTCAGACACTTCCCAAAGCCGCACGGTCAGTAACGATACGGGTTTGATCTGTGTGAGATTTAGTAGCAGAGTGTGAATATAGTATGAAAAATTGCCCTATAAAAGCAAATGCAGTCACCAGATATTCAAGAAATCCAAGCGTCCATTATCATACAGAGTTGAATGACAAATTGTATAGATGTTTGGTCAAAAACGCTGCATAAAAAATTGCGTTTATATTGAATATCACATGTTTTTCTCATATCCCGCTCGCCTAGTCGACTGTAACAAATGATCCTTTTGTGCAACAGGCTCTAGTTGCAACATTTCCTCCATATTGCAGGCTCGTATGCATATCTATGTACAGTACAGCCCACCAGCCTGTCCACATATGTGTTTTGCAGTGCATTGTTTATTAAGAAAGACTGGAGTTGAGAGTGTTGATGTCCCAGAGGAGCAGAAACTTTGCCCCAAGCCAAACAGACTCTACGGTCCTCCTGCTTTTTGTCAAAACCTCCTTGGCGTTCTTCTCCTCTGGCCATTAAACCAGCACTGTACATCCACACCAGCTCGGTCCTAAAGGAAACGTTTTTATTAGACCCTGCTATTTCAAGAAACAGGATAAAAGAATTATTAGGAGCTGACTGAAAAAGTGCAAATGAAATACAGCTGTTTGGAGTCTATATTTTAGTTTATTGGTGAAGTGGCGCAGGGTTGTTGTCATTTTTCAGTTAGATTAGTTTTTTACACGACCAACGCTATTAAAAATGCATAGTTGGGTGCTTCATCACAGTTGTTAATCAGAGCTCTCTCACATGCCTGATTTATTTCAGACATTAATGGTCTAAGAAAAAAAATCGCCCTAGATTTAAACTCAGAATTGCGTTGCCGATAGCTGTGCAAGAAGTTAAGAGTGGCACGCACTATATCATAGAAAGGTTTATGCATGTATAGTTACATCAATCCTGGCGGAAAACTATAGTAAATGGAGGGTCCGGTTTAATTGAGTCTAAAACATGAGCACCTGCAACAGTGGCTTGAAAAATTGGACATGACGTTAAGCAGATAAACCTTGCAGTTTTTCAATTACAGATGGTTTTATCACAAAAATACCTAAAAAAAACCCCCCAAAAAACCAACAAAAAAAAAACCAAAACCAGTCTTCATGATGACGCAAAGGTTCAAAGTTAAAGACAGAGCAATAACATCTCCATGGAGACAAGCATTTGACAGACCCTCCACCAGAAAAGTTCCACACTGCGCCTTTAATGAGCTGAGTTGCAAGTTTGAATTAAGTTCTTATTTGTTTTAACTTGAGAAAAGTGAAGGTTACTTAAATCATATAAAAGGCCAGGCTTGCAGACCGGACAGACCTTTAATAGAACTTAATTAGCTTTACTGCATACTTCCCAGCACTGTCTGTGACTTCATCTCACAAAGCAAACCACATAAGTGCTGAGTCTGAAAACTTCACATCAAGAGTTTGAATCAAATCTCATGTTTTTGTCTCCGCAGAGATAAAAGTACCAGTCCAGTGTGAACTCTCAAACCACAAATCCAGGTCACTTTCCCTCTTCTGCAACTAAACTTATTTCTGCTGAGTATTTAAAATCCTTGGCTTTAGGTGCCCACATGTGCGCTCTATCTGGTGTATAATCTCATCATGTGTGCGTGCCCATCCCTTTGGCCTGTGTTTGTTTGTGTTGTATCCAGTTGCTGCTGCCATATGCTGTCCGACGCCGCTGGTATTGCGCTCGGCAGAGGCTCTCAGTAGCCTGCTGTTCTCAGGGCTCACCTCCTCTTGTCCAAACAAAGAGTGCACTGACAAAAACGCCAAAGGATTCAAGTTCACAAGAGAAGCGTTGAACGTATTGTTTTACCCATACGCTTCCTACATAGATATCCTGCCACAACTCTCAGCTCCTCTGGCCATACCCACATGAGCTTCATTTCTATGTTTGAGCAGAGTAAATACTCTCATATGTTCACTGTCACTGTATATCTACCTCTTCTACTGATATCAAGCAGTGTTGTACTTGTATGCACAAATCTCCAGTTGACTGTTCTGTCACCTCATGTGGAGGGTCCTCGTTGCCTTGGCCTTGGACAAAGTCGGGAGCTGGTAGAATTGGATGAAGTATTTAATGAGTGATAAGACAGAGAGGGAGGGCACCTGAAGTCTGTTAAACAGCTGTGACGATGGTCCTGAATGCTGAACCTGCAATCACTGCACACTGCACTTGTAGAGAAAAAACAGCTCCTCTTTTCTCTGCTGCTGCCTCTGTCCTAGAAATTCTCTTTTAGTGGCTGTTGTGTATTCTGTTTGAAGCGCCGCTTGACAGCTTCATTTGTGAAGTGTCTCAATTAGGCAGAATATTTCTGCCGACATATCTCGACACCCAGACTGTCTCACCAGAACATGAAAGCCAGGGCTTAAGGAAGTCATCACGCACCTCACAGTGAGAGGCGCGCACACACATGCACCACTAAAAATAGAGCAGCTATCCTGCTAACGCTGGTTAATGCTCCTCACCCCAGACACTTGGATTTGCATATCTTTAATGTGCTTTTTCACTCCCTGTCTTGTGGAACAGTCTGGGCTCTTATAGGAACTCTCGGGAGGGCTTGCAGTGCATGTTGGGAGGCAGCTTTTTGTATCCGAAAAGCAGGAAAAAAAAGAGGTCTGAAAAGATTTCAACAATTGTGGTAATTAGAGATTTTGGAATGGCCAGACTCACTCCACAGCTCCGAGCCACTCACTTTCCCTCGCTCTCCTCTCTTTCACTGTAATGCTGTCCATCTGCTCGGGACAGAAAGGTATTGAGTTAGTCTGTATAGTCCCGCCATCTGGGCTGGGACACTCCCACAGCTCAGAGACCACTTCTCAACTGTCCCGGCCGCCATCCGGACTCTGGCTCTAACTTAGCACCACAGCTAGTTGTACATTTATAGCAGCTGTATTTAAGAACACTGCATCCCAAAAGCCCTCATTCAGGTCACCGTACACTATCTTTTTTTCCCCCATTTTCACTTTGTTTTTGATGTTTTATTGTAACTGGCAGGTGCATAAATACGTGTTTATTCCCATTTTTGAAGTTTGCTGCGTTGACTTCAACTTGTTATTTAATCAATTTGTTATGTGCCATGATATATTTTATTTATTTATTTTTCCTATCTATTTCCTTAACCTTTATTAAGGCAGGTTAATTGAGAAGTCTGATTATAACTTTGGCTTGGCCTAAGGGAAGGTCTAGTCTTGATAGTGAGCTAATTATTTTAGCATTTTTTTATTTTATTTTTTAAGGAAAAATGGGCAAATACTTAATGGAATAACTAAATATCATAACATTATATGGATACATTGCAGGGGCATCCTGCTGGGTGTTCTTCATATATTTCTATGGCTGGTTCGCTTGTGACTCTAATTTTATTTGAGATTTCACGTGTTTAACAGCATAAATCAGCTCACCCGTTGTAGTCTGAGCTAAGTCAGTTCTTTATGATCAGATTGTGTTAAACAAAGCTCAGACTGAAGTCTAACTTGAGTAAAATAGCTTCAGACAGAGCAGTGTTTACAGATAGCGTCACCTGCAGGAATATTGATGACATCAGCTGCAAAGTATCTGTTAAAACATAGAAATGCCATTACTGTTGCATGAAACCACTCTGGATGTTTGTTGAATCCCGGACAGTGCGGTGATCTGGATGAGGTGCATGTTCACCCTGTGTTAGCACATGTCCTCAGCCTCCACCGTATTAAACAGAGCAGAGCTGTGCCAGTTGGGGTGCAGCCAATATACAGTGTGCTTATGAATCACAGGGGACCACTTTTACTTGGCTGCTTCATCACAATCACACAGTCATGAATCCACCTTTTAATAGTTTCAAGAGAATTTGGCCAAGTTCAGTTCAGGACAAGAACTTCATTGGACATATACATATACAGAACACACCAGCTCACTGAGACTTCCTGTATAAAATAAATGGTAAGTCTTATTGGAGATGTCACAGTAATTGCAATAAATACTCGACTTAAGGGTTTATAAATAGTTTGTGTGTATAGAATATTCTCAGGGTCAAAGAAAGAGGATCCTGCACTTCACCCATAAAAAATCTAGATCTAAACAGGTTTTTAAAAACTTACAAAATTGTTTATCATACAAAACCTTTAAAACAAGCACTCTTAAAGCTTTCCCTGGGGTGAATTCAGTTTGTCTACCTTGCACGTATTTAATTATGGGTATTTTTATTGCAGGAAAATATGCACTTTTACTTTTACTGTGGAATATTTCAGACACACCAGCAGCATCTCCATGGAGACAAGCAGATGGCAGAAACTTCACCAGAAATATACACAGTGCATCTTTAATTGTATTTATGAATATATCCTGAAAGTTTAACTGTGATAAATTGAATCAACCTTGAATGTATTTTAACACCAGCTTTTCGGTTGGTGCTCGTTGGTGGAGAAAGCAGCTAATACTTTTACCTAAACCCTGTGAATGAGGCTTATGCTTCTTTGTTATATTGACACTAAAATGTTTTAAACCAAAATACACCAATGTCGACCTTTTGGTTAAACCAAACACTTAAAAGACCATCCATCCCAAAGCATTCTCTGTGTATTTATTAACTGAATTGTCTGCAGTCGAAAACTCAGATAATCTAAACACAGCTTGACTTCCTCACACTGCAGCAGTTGTAAACAGCTCATCCTGCCAGAGCCCCACTGTCGGCTGTCTCAGGATTCAGCTTTTCTTAAATAAACGCAGGCTTATCTGATACACACTCCAATCAAGGGGAGGACTCTACGACATGCTATTTTTCAATCAACTCTTTCAGCTGGTTGCATCTGTTTTGCTGTAGTATTGGTGTTTTTCAGATTGTGCTACGTGATGTCAAACTCCCAAAGGCAAGAGCCAGTTGTTCCTGTTCACAACTTTGTATTTTGCCTTGAACTATCCAAAGCTTAAGTCTGTCAGTCCACTTTGACTAAAACACAATATTCAATAATGCACTAATGCAACAATACTCCAGTGTTTCCCGCAGACTATGGTGGCACAAATACTCATTCAGTTTGTTGAGTTTGATTGTCACTTAGTGCCTGTATTTCATATTTTAGTCTTTTTTTGAAGTGGAGTTATACTTTTCATGTTAATGACAATACAAGGAGCATCAAATTGAAATGTTATTATGCCAGTGTCTAGTCCATGTTCTTTTTAGACTATGGGGGAGAATGTTACACTATGGGGGCAACTATAGCTTATTCTATTAAAGGGAAACTCTGATACTCGAGAGAGAATAGTTCAATACAACCCTCTTAATGCAATTACATTATTGGTGCAATTTTGCAAAAGAAACCATCTCCAGAAAGACCTGGGCTATTATCACACAAATATAGTATACTTTGATAATATGTTATGTTTTTTGATTATGACTGTAAACTAATACAGGAATAAAATAATAATAAATAATAATAAAACCTAAAACATATTCAAAAAAGAATCTCAAAGAAATGTGAGAAAATGCCAGCACAGAAATCTGATTTGATCTTTTTTATTTTGGTATTATATTTAACTGTAAATGTTTCAATATTCACAAAACAAAATTCACCAATTGAACTGCTGCTAGAATCATTTTTACAGGTTGTAGAAAAATGACAGCTTTTTAGTGGATAAACCTCAGTGATCCTGGAGTTTGATTTTTGTAAATATGCACAAGAACCACATGGCTTCATGACCAGACAGCCCTTTGCAGATGGAAATGTGCAAACAAATTTAATTGAGGCAAGATTAAAAAGAAATCTGGTTTATTTAACACTGGTTCAAGACCAGCTCTGTGTGAGTGAACCAGCAGTGACTTGTTGGATTTCTTGGTTGGTATTAAAGGGCCCATATTACGCTATTTATTCATCTATGTTATAATGTTATTTGCTCATCAAACCCTAGAATCGTGTTTTGTTTCCTTCACACATGTTTTACACAAAAACCCTGCATGTTTAGGGTGAGTTCTGAAACGAAAAATATTTTGTTCCACCTCATTTTGCCCATGTCTACTGAACAAAAGGTATAAGGTAGATGTGAACTTGAAAACTACCACTAGATGACATCATGTGGCGTAACAGAGCATTTTTAAGGTCTGAAGATGTAGATCGACCTAAGGGTTACACTTGTGAATGAAGTGTGAAAAATCCCTCAGTCGTCCAGGTAGAATCCATGTGGCAAAAGAAAAATAAATTTGTCAACTGGACAAAAGTTATTTGGTTGAAAACGTTTCGCAGCTCATCCAAACTGCTTCTTCAGTTCTGGGGACACAGAACTTGGATGAGCTGCGAAACATTTTCAACCAAATAACTTTTGTCCAGTTGACAAATTTATTTTCCTTTTGCCACTTGTGAATGAAACAAAACTCTACTCCCGCTATGTTTTTGGTGAAGTATAGCAACATTCAAACATGGCTTAAAGCTCAAAAGAGTCTATTTTGCGTAATCTAAGACCTTTAATAAACTTTTTTTTCTGCATTGCTATTGTTAAAGTCTAGTCTTATCTGCTTTGATGGTAAAATTGAAAGTGCTAATATTCCCGTATGTATGCGCTGGAAGAAGAGGAAGTGAGTCTGTACTAATTAAGATGGGTATTGGACCATGACAAACTCTCCCGGCTGCAGCTCAAATGTTCTCTGCTCAAACTTGTTCTGGTTCAGTTTTCCCCTAATGTGGGGGAACTGATACATGGCAGTCCAAGCCTTGAAAGCTCCATTTTGACGTTAATTTTCTCTTTTGTTATTTCAGTCTGCAGCCTGAGCTCAAGGCTGAACCAACATATTTACTGCCAAATCTGCCAAGAAAGTGATACTGCAGCTTTCCTTGGGCATGTCAGGCAGATTGGCTTTTGTATTGTACATGGATCCAGGGGAAAATATGGTGGTTTTTGTGTTTGCTGTGGAGAAAAGTAAACACATGAATCGACTTTTGTAGATAATAACCACCACAGGCATCATTTCAACTTATATTGTTTACTAAAATCTGCCAGCTCTTACAAATTTCATATTTTGTGTATTTTTCCCAAAAAGATTAATAGTATGTTCACTAAAACCAAAAATTAAACTCATGTATTTCTATGTCAGACTTTAAGACATGTTATTCTGCTGTTACCTTGTCAAAAACATAAATGGACTTATGTTTTGTTCATAAATGTTTGAGTAAATCTCCAAATGCTCTGTCCACCTTTTGATGTTATATAGTGGTAGTTTTTAAGTTAATATCGACCTTTTACCTATTAGTTTGGTAGAGATTAGCAATTCCAGGGCGGAAATTATTCAGATGATTCTAGTGAAGAGATGGATTTTAAAAACACAGTGGAGCACTAAATATGGAGAGTTTATGTGTTTAACATGTGGAATTGAAACAAAAAATGAATATAATTAGTCCAATGGATGTATGGAGAATGATGTGCAGTTATAATGTAGAGTTACAGCCCCACTGGGTTCAAGTGCATTTATACTGTCTGAACCTGACCCACACCTGAATCACTCTCTGTAAGCCAAACCAAGCCCATACACTCAAAGAACCTGTTTTACGTAGGCCTATTACAATAACAATATTTGAAGCATGATATTTTGCAACAGAGATGTACAGCAATAAACAATACTAAACTTTAAAAACTACTTTTTAAAGCATGATAATCCCAGTAAACACTTCTAAATAGACAATATGATTAAAAGGCCTGAGCTGCAACAGTCATACAGCAGAATGAACTGATAATTATCCATAGAAGTGACTTATTCAACCCTCTAGAGCTCAAATCTTATTCTATTACAACTAAAATAATAAAAAAATACCCATTAATTAAAAAAAATGTACAGGTAATAAATACTGAGCAAAACAATATATGAAATTATTGGAATTATTGAGCCAGGCCTAATGTTACGAAATATGTCTTTTCAGGTTCTGTGCAGTTTTATTTGTAGAAAAAGAGCCTGATAGAACTTAATGTGTTAGTTTGCTTTAGTGTTTAAAGCTGCATTTACCTCTTGTTCTAGACGCACTTAACTTGCACTGACCTGCAGCTGTCAGTCAGACATTGTGAACATATGCAAATGGTATTCTTAGATAAAGATACTGACTGCAAAAATCGGGATCAAAATTATGATGTAGGCTTATAAAAATCGTGATAAGGTTTTAATTGCATATTGTCCAGCAGCTTTGTGTCCCCCAGACCCCAGACCCAGACGACACAAAAGAGAAGTCGGGTCTCAGTTTGACCTGGGCTGTGAATCGACTCTACTGTCATTTTTTTTTCCAATTCTTTATTTCAGGCACAAATATTATTCAGTCCGTAATTAAAAAAATGATTTTTGAATTGGGAAAAAAAAAAAAAAAAAAAAAAAAATATTATTTTTTTTTCACAATACATTCACATTTAAATTATTTATTATTTACTATGAAGTAACATGGACCCAATGGATCCAATTCAAGCCGAGACCACCAGTGTTCTGCCTGTGTGTGTGTGCGTGTGTGTGCATATGTGTGTGTCTGCACGTGTGTCTGTGTGTGTGTCTGTCTGTCTGTCTGTGTGTCTGTGTGTGTGTGCGTGTCTGTGTGTGTGTGCGTGTCTGTGTGTGTGTGCGTGTCTGTGTGTGTGTGCGTGTCTGTGTGTGTGTGCGTGTCTGTGTGTGTGTGCGTGTCTGTGTGTGTGTGCGTGTCTGTGTGTGTGTGCGTGTCTGTGTGTGTGTGCGTGTCTGTGTGTGTGTGCGTGTCTGTGTGTGTGTGCGTGTCTGTGTGTGTGTGCGTGTCTGTGTGTGTGTGCGTGTCTGTGTGTGTGTGCGTGTCTGTGTGTGTGTGCGTGTCTGTGTGTGTGTGCGTGTCTGTGTGTGTGTGCGTGTCTGTGTGTGTGTGCGTGTCTGTGTGTGTGTGCGTGTCTGTGTGTGTGTGCGTGTCTGTGTGTGTGTGCGTGTCTGTGTGTGTGTGCGTGTCTGTGTGTGTGTGCGTGTCTGTGTGTGTGTGCGTGTCTGTGTGTGTGTGCGTGTCTGTGTGTGTGTGCGTGTCTGTGTGTGTGTGCGTGTCTGTGTGTGTGTGCGTGTCTGTGTGTGTGTGCGTGTCTGTGTGTGTGTGCGTGTCTGTGTGTGTGTGCGTGTCTGTGTGTGTGTGCGTGTCTGTGTGTGTGTGCGTGTCTGTCTGTGTGTGCGTGTGTGTGCATATGTGTGTGTCTGCACGTGTGTCTGTGTGTGTGTCTGTCTGTGTCTTTCTGTGTGTGTGTCTGTCTGTCTGTCTCTTTCTGTGTGTGTGTGTGTGTGTGTGTGTGTGTGTGTGCGTGTCTGTGTGTGTGTGTGTCTGTCTCTCTGTCTCTATGTGTGTGTGTGTGTGTCTGTCTCTGTGTGTATGTCTGTCTCTGTGTGTGTGTGTGTGTGTGTGTCTGTCTGTCTTTGTGTGTGCGTGTGTCTGTCTGTCTGTCTGTGTGTCTGTGTGTGTGTGTGTGTGTGTGTGTGTGTCTGTCTCTATGTGTGTGTGTCCCTGTCTGTCCATCAGCCCAACACCCTCATCTAGGCCACACAGCTGTCCTGCAGCAGAGCGGCCCGGGCCCCGTGCCAGCCAGCGGGCGCCACTTTGGTAGTCCATCACTGGCATTAAAGACATGTTATCCACCCGGGTCCATCCACACAGCTTATGTCCCTGATCCCCCTGTCCGGAGCCCCCCTGGTGCCGCCCCCTCCTCAAAGAGGCTCTATACTTGCTTTATCAGCATGGAACCCAGGCATCCAGCGTCCAGTATTAGCGCTCTTAAAACATGTACACAAATAAATGAGGAGGAGGAGGAGACTCCTCGAAATAACTACTTTCTCATCTCAAGCCAAATGCCCCTCTGCTCGGGTCATTGTGTTCAAAGCAACTCTCTAGCTTCTCCTGCACGGTTCTGAAACCTAGAGATGAACCAGAACCAGTGCTACTTCTGCTGTGGGTGTCCTTTAAAATGATCAATGTTAGTTTAATGATAGTGGTTTGGTCTATTCATATTTATTTATTTCCTTTTTTAAAATGTTGTTGCAGAGTTCCATCAAAAATATGGCATCAGATGGTACTTTGTATTATTCATATATTATACTAAATTGACTCTTGTGAGCTTTAAGTCACGTTATAACGTTGCTTCCTCAGAAACATGCCTGGAGTTGTGTTTTGTTTCATACACATGAGTGAATATTATTATTATTAGTCTGTCCACATCTCCAAAGCTCCAAACGCTCTGGTCCACCTTGTGATGTCATCAAACAGCAGTTTTCAAGTTAACAATTACCTTTTACCCTTTAGTTCATTAGAGATTGGACATTTCAGGAGTTAGTGTTTTCTGTTTGAAAGAAAAGAACTAACGTGTGAATGAAACAAAACATGAGTTCAAGTATGTTTTTGATTATAACTTAGGTCTGAAAATATCATATTATGGAACCTTTTCCACCTTGATTTCAGATGATGAATGAAAATAAAGAATCAGTTTTAACACTGAAAAAGCATGATTTCCACAAACCCCAATCCATAGAAAACTCCTTGTACTTTGGCAGTACGCAGTGACAGTAGTTTGCAGAGTACAGTTGTTTTTCCTTATTCCATTGAACGAGAGAAAATATGGACCAAATGTGGACCGATCTAGATCTGATTTAGAAAATGTGCAATAATAAAAACAGATCAAAACTGCACTGGACAGACAGCTTCAAGCAGCTCAACCAGTTAAAATACCTTATTGAAGGGAAAATCAGGAATACAAATCGACTTTAAATTAAACAAAACACAAGCTAAATAACATATTAATTTTGGCTACTATTATTATTCCAGATTGTCCAAGAGAAAAAGAACAAACATATTTAGTGTGAAATGTGCCAAGAAAGTGATACTGTAGTTTTCTTTGGGTAGTGAAACAGATGGAGTTTGGATCTTGTTTTTTCAGCGTCCAGCATCAGTTTGTTTTTAAAAATGGGCCTGTTCACGGTTCTCACTGCCACACTGGAGGTTTCACATATACAAACATTTCAAACTTGCTTCTGATGCTAAGGAAAAGTTTTGATACTAGACTCAAAAGTAAAATCAGGAGGATACATTGCTGTACCAGTGCTGTGTGCACATATCCCCACAACTATCTCCATATTAAAAATTATAAAAGCTGTATTTGTTTTGCCATGTGGTTCTTTCGAGAAAAATCAAGACTATTTATTGTATTGATACCTGAGTATTTTGGTTTATAGTTTATCTGTAAATATATTAGTGGGTATTTTGACAGCCCCACACACATACGTCATTGTAATTGTATGACATTAAACAGCTCTGCCTTCATATTTTCAATTACAGATGGTGTTATAGCTCAAAATACCTAAAAAAAAAACCCAAAAAAACAGACATTCTGACTGTGTGAATATAGATACTATGAAATATTCCAGCAGTAACATCTCCAAGTCCAGAAAAAGTTACACAATGCACCTTTAAAAGAGCTTGCAGCATTATTTCACTTCATTTTCGGTCCAAACACTCATAGAACAAAAGAATCCAAACTCAGCAATGTTCGCTTCAGCCCAGTCGTTGTGTAATGTAGATGAAGGCTTTGACGCAGCTCAAAAGGACTGTTTATTTTGGGCTATACTTAGACTCATAGTGGCTAAAAATACATGTACCTGAATTCAGAAGAGGATTCATACAGAGCAGTGTCCTCATTCTTTCTATGTTCATTTAAATTGCAAAAGCTACAGCCCACTTTTAGCAGCGATGTTGGTGTGAAAGTGTCAGTTCGAGGGTCATCGTTTCGCGGGCCCTTGCTGAGTTTAGTCGATTCACGCTCTGCAACGGAGAGGATTTTACCATCAGTGTTTCTATGATGGGTGGGTTTGGTATTGTTCTGTGTCAAGAGATTTTTACTGCTGAAAAAAGGTGAAGGTGAATGGGAAGTGGTCAGGGGAATGTTTCATGGTTTGACATTAGACATATCCATTTTGCATTTATTCATTACTGGTGTTTCTGTTCCTCAAAAATACAATAATTCCTGAATTTCTGAATTGTAATGTAGCATAGTGCATCATAAATAGTTTTAATCTATATTGTGGAACATTCTAGACAAACAGGAAACATGAATGTCTATGAGTATTCTACTGTTCTTCAAACCACAATATACCAGACAATATAATAATTATTAACCGGAAAACTTCATCAAACTCAAATCTGGATGGATGAACTTCTCCATAATTGTGTTTTATTTAATCTTCACTAAAGGATCAAGCAGGTTCTGTAATAAGCACAGACCCTGAACTTGGCGGGCACAGACCTTGAGTCAAAATTGTCAAATTAATGGTTGAACTTTTTGTAAAGTTAAGCTGAAAAGATTAAGCAGAGACTATAATATTGTCACTTTATTATTTTCATTCATAACAATTTAAGTCCAGGATTTGTTTGGATCTCATATTGTTTTCACTGTGTGTCCACAGCTGCCACTGGGGGAGCATCACCGCTGAATTGGAGCCTTGTGCTTATTCAAAAAGGTAATATTAACCAATTTGAATGGGTTTATCAGTGTATTTTGCCTTTTTATCTCAATTTCTGTTCTATTTGATTGCTTTGGTCCTTCACTACAGTTGCATCCTTGACCATTGTCAGTTTCAACATTTAGGACTTCAGCCTTGGTAGAGTCTGTATTACTGTTGAAATCTATTGGTCCAGACATTATATTTTTCTTTTGCCGGGTCCCACACATTTTATCTGAAGTCAGTCTCCTATTTAAGAATGTAATTTCACCATAAATGTAAGAATTTAAAAGTTATTTTACACAAAATTGCCTCTTCTGAGCTTTAAGCCACATTAGAATCTACAAAAACAGGCATAAAGTAGCGTTTTATTCCATTCAAACATTTGAGAAATCCTTTATTATTAGTCTGTTTACACCTCCAAAGCTCAGAATGCTCCGTTCCACCTTGTGATGTCATGCAGTGGTAGTTTTCAACAGCTATCGACCTTTTGTTCAATTATTATTATCCAATTAATTCTAGGGAAGGTGTATGGAGTTAAAAAAATACTGTGGAGTACCTGTTTTTTTGGTCTGAGAGAAGAGCTTAAATATGCAAGGTTTGTTTGAATGACCAAAGAAAAAGTCTGGGCGTGTTTTTCAGGAGGAAACGATATTTTAAGAGATCAGAAAATAGCACGATATGAAATAAATGTTAAATATCCTTTGAAAAACTATAAAATGGGGATTGGTTCACGCAGAGTATGATTGGCAGCAAGTGCGAGATAAAGAGACAAGGAATAAAATACATCATCTCTGTTGATTTTATGCTTAGTTTTATCTATTAGCTCGATATTCAAAATACGAAGGCTTAATCCAAATATCTCCAGGGCTTTTTTTGCAGAGTTTGAATGTTTCTATTGTGTATAGATTTCCTTCGGGCGCTCAGATTTCACTCCAGAGACAGTAATGTGTACCAGTTGTTTCATTCAAATTTTCTATTGGTAAACTGTGTTATAACGCGTTTTCTTAGCATGGAATTAGCGTATAAATGTATTTGATAAAGATTGCGCGACGTAAACCGAGCTACTTCCTATTGAAAATCGGTTTTGCCGTCTGCATTCCTTAAAAACATCCTATACAACATAATTCTTGTCTCGCCCTCCTTTCTTCAATCATTGTCGTTTGTTATAAATGCGCCGCCATGTTCACATATGGATGAACACAAGAGAAGACTCCGGCTCTAATAAATAATGATTCACATGTGCACAGCGGCCGCAACGTTCCCCTGCAATAAAACTGTTTTCTATTACCAACCGTATCGACTTCTCGCGGAAGACGGTCGGCCGATGCGAGTTGAAAATACTCGCAGGATGCCACTTTATTGAAGCCACATTTATTGCACGATTGATTACAGTTTGTCTTTAAAATCTGAGTGATATATGGGACCGTTTTGAGCATTCGATCCAGCTGACACTCGGATTTCGATTTCGTCTCGTGCAGGTCTGTGGTGGTACTGTAGATTATCACTGCAGGGTTGTTGACAGCTGAAGTTAGCCTCATAAAAGCACAATAGTCAGTTTTAAAGTATAAATTTGTAACTTTTTGCAGGAGTATCTGTCTTTTGCTTGTTTCTATGGACGGGCATTAAACATATCTACTATATTTATTTAAATGCAGGTTAAATTCTGGTTTTATGGCTCAAAAATATCGAGAAAAACAGGCATTCTGACTGAGCAGGGTCGCCTCTCCACAGATCTGACCTGTAACTGGGTCTCGTTTGGTCTCTGTGAAGGAAAAAACGTTTAATGTCACACTATAAAACATTCCAGACAAAGCAATCAAATTAAAATAAAGCACTTTTCTCCATGGAGATGTGATGTCATGCAGGTTTTAGCAGCTACGTTTTACCTTTTGTTTGGCAGAAATGGGAAATTCCAGGGCTGAAATGATCCAGTTGACTCTAGTGAAGGTGTATGGGGTTTAAATACACACCAGAGCAGTTCCTGTATTACATTATATGGTTCTGTGGCGAATCTGAATCATCTGAATTTAGCCTCCTTAAAATAGTCAGACTTTGCATTTTACTACCACTGTGTTTTGGGTGGAGACAGACACAAAATGGATTAGCCTTTCAGTTAGTATTTACAAGCTAGTTTTTATAGATGAATTTATGGTTCCTATGACTTACTGATGTTTTTGAACATTAGGTTAGGGTTAGGGTTAGGGTTAGGTCTAATGATTTTTTTTTTTTTTTGTCAACAGTGGTGAAAGTTTTCTTACTCAGATTTTGGGGCAATTTATGGGCGATGATTGTTCTTGCAGAGTGAAACATATACTATACAATATACTATAGTCCGCAGTATAGTATAGATTTTGTTTAGACTATGGTAGAACAGATTATTTTTTATTTAATAATGAATTAATCTGTTGTGTGTGGAATATAAATGTCACTTTTTAAGTAACATTTGTGACTATAGGTGACCACCACATTCTCTTGCATTAATGGGACAGACTGTTACACTCAGTTGTCCCTGCATAGACACTGTCCTGTATGTCTGATGTTGACTCTTTCTGTGTCGCTGGGGCAGTGCAGGATCTCCAGATTTTGAGATGGGCTTGGTCAGGATGAGTTTAGCTGCAGGACTTAGTCTAATGTGCAAACCTAAGACTTTCTTGGTGTGAGGCGGGAGGTGCTATTCACTTACAGTATTGTTTATTCAAAGATAAGGAATAAGATAAGAAAACCTTTATTTGTGCCACAATGGGAAGATTCTAGTGTTGCAAGGCAAAGTTCACTACAGAACAGCAAGAGAATAGACACTAGAATTGACACTCAAAAATCAAGACAAATAAATATTTGTTACCTGCTCTTCGCCACACCGTTTTGGTAATCATTGGGTGTAAATCTGGGTGTTTAATATTTCACTAAATGTTTGAATATTAACTGTGATCCAGAACACACACTTCAATACTTTACAAAGATGTGAGTCTGGTCTTCTGGTCTAGCAGACTGGACACGTGGATTAGCCAATCAGGGACAGGCAGGGTCTATCTTTATCTGTACAAAATAAAGTGTAAAAATATCATAAAATAAATATCACAGGGGACTGAAAAACATGACAAATTTCTGCAGAATCAATGAGCGAAGCGCCAAAGTCTGTTCATCTGAGGTGAGATAAATTCGATTTTATTTGTAAATGACCAATGCGCTCCTTCATTTCACATGTGTCACTGAAAACAACAAATCCGATTGTATGATCATGTTTGGCTTGAGATGCAGCGCAGGACGTGGGACCAGACTGATATCAATCTGTACACAAAATACACAGAGATGTCATCCATGCAAATCCTTTGATTCTTCTTCTCTCACAATCACTCTTCTCTTCTTCTAGTCCCTTCTACCTGTTGCCCAGCTATCTTTTAATGTCCAAATATCCCATAAATTCGCTTTTCCTCCATTATCTCAACTCAACTCATTTTCTCATTATTAATGCATCCTCACAATGAACAAAGAAAACCTCAGCATCTTCAGCTGTACTACCTGCACTTCTGCCTCCTCCCTTTTTGTAATCAGTCGTTGCTTTTTTGTTTTATTAATCAAAGTGTGCCATTTGGTTCACATGGCATATTATACTAAATGGTTTTATATTTAATCGATTTTATTCTTACTGTAATATAAGGCAGTGGAAACTCCCTCCCCGTTGGCCTAGTTTTAACACAATTTCTGAGGATGCACCAACTAGATTAGACACA
>KN496630.1:2411-16484 GCA_000787155.1 Scartelaos histophorus | reverse complement strand
TCTCTGTCTCTCTGTCATGTCCAAATTTTTTCCAAAATGGCTGCCATGTTTGTGTTTGTCATCTTCAAATTGGTCTTGTTTATTTGGACACAATGCCACAACGCCGCGCTGATAAGACGCTAGTTAAATGACCCAGATTGGGCAATTACGACAATAGAGAAAGCAAAAGAATAGGAGACAGATGGGTAAATAAAATGAAAGCAGAAGTTAAAAGTGTAAAAAAATGTTGTTGAAAATGAGTTTTGAGTGCAGCGTTTTGTCATCAGATGGCAGAGGTATAATGGCAGTGGCTGAGGCTGCGCCAGCTGTGGGCACTGAGTCCGAACGCCGGGTCAAATGAGGACACGACTGCAGAGAGGAGGGAGGGAGGGGGAGGAAGAGGAAGAGGAGAGGCGAGGAAGGCTGGAGGCTTTAATATGAAGCTGAAACAATAGGAGAATGAGAAGGCATTAACCCGTCCGCGCTATGGGCAGACGCCGCTGATTCGTGCGTTTCGAATCATACGCAATGAAACGCCCCACATTAGACCAGTCAGAAATGCTTTAAAATAATAATAAAATGCAGGTAGTTTTTAGTTTTTAGTTTACCATCATCAGTGTCATATGTTAATTTAATATTTAGTGCAACATTGTGTTACTGCGATGCCAAATTACACAAAGATTGTATTTACCATAATCTAAATCTAAGGTTACATAGGTTACATTTGATCTGTTGCCATAGCAATTAAGAATCCAAAACAAAATATAAGCTCTCAAGAGTGGCACTTAAAACTGAATGAATACCACAGTTATAGCAATTTAACATTTTATATAATTAATTGAACCAAGTTAACTTTGTGATTTATTTAAGATACTCAGCACCTCAAGTTTTGAGCTGCTTTCCACAATAATTAGCAGTATATTCTGTGACAATGTGCTATTATGAGCCTCATTTGTAAAGAGACAAATTTACATCTGGAAGAATTGACGTATTCAATCAATGCCAGGTGGTGTTAAAATAAAAATGGTGGTTTTTTTTGTGTATCACATTTTTTTAACAAACCAACTTTTTCCCCCATACATTTTCACATTGTGTAAATAATAGATATTTTATTGATCCCAAAGGAAATTCAGCAGCAGCAACGTGGAAACAAACACAGTTGCACTACGTAACTTTTAAGGTGGAGTGTCCACTTCTTGCTTGTCTCCACGGAGATTTTATTTCCTTTCCTTCAGTGTTCCACAGTCAGGAAATAAATGTTTCTGCCTTCTGCCTTGCATTTATTCAATCACAGGTGCTCAAAAATAACTTAGAAAAACATGAATTCTCACCCTGTGCACGCGCCTACTTCACAGATCTGACCTTTAACCATTCTTATATTCAAATGTATTTTCATACTGTGGAATAATCAAGGCAAAACAGTTGTATCACCAGAAAAGTTACACAGTCCACCTTTAAAGTCCAATTAATAGTAATATAAAACCTTACAAATTACAGTTTTCAGTATACGACTTATATTGTTGAAACTGAAGACTCATCAACATTAATACAAGAGCAAAATGTGTGTTGTCTGAGTCCTGGTATTAACTTGTCATGTATCAAGTCTAATTCTCATTAGCTGAATTTCACATGTGGAGTTTTTCACTGAACTCTCTTTATCTGCCCTTCCCATCATGTCTGCCCACAGCGTCCAGCTCCAATCCTCTTAGCTTTGTCTTTTACAGCCATTCCCAAGAGCCGGGGCCAAATGAGATCACGGATAAAACTTAGAATCCGTATGAAGCGCAGCGCACAGCCAACAGATGCTGATTAGTGAACCTTTTACCACAGAGCTGTTCTCACACGAGTCCAATGCCAGGGAGGATCCCAGAGCCGGAGCAGTGACTCTGTAGGCTGTGGGGAATGTTAAGGGGCTGGGAATGGAAGATTAGTGAAAACAATTTAGAAGTTCACCGGTGGTTCTCGTCAGCAGGTGCAGGTTATGGATTACTTTAAATCTACACAGAGTACTTCAAACGTATACTTGAATGAAGGACATTACTGGGGCTGAGTTAGGTCTGTCATGTTAACACATTTTTAAGCAGGATCTACAGAGATATACTGCGATAAACAATAATATTGAAATGACTTTATGCCACTGGTTCTACAACATTAATGAAAGGAACCTAATTGGAACCTAACTGTCTCCATGGAGATGTTTCTGCTTTGTCTGGAATGTTCCGCATTAAACTTATTTGTTTTATATTAAGTGAATTACAGGTATTTTATTCCTCAAAATTAGCTTAAAAATGTGCATTCTCATTGTCAGCATATTTGGATTGGCTTCTTTGCTTCTATGTTTAATGCTGTGCTACAGAAAATTCCAGGCAAAGCAAAGACATCTTCATGCAAACAAGCAGAAAGTTGCACATTACACCTTTAAGAGGCTTGAGCTGCAACAAATAAATGACAGATTGAAACAATATTTAGCCATAACCAGTGTTTTACAGCTCGAATAGTATTAACACAAAAATACCCACAGTATTACAAAGAAACTGTACACACAATAAAATACTGAGCCCCAAAATATGTTGTTCCAGCTTTCATGTATCGAACAATAAGTCAACATAGTAATTGTTGTGACAGGCCTAGTCTTGTTGATCACTACTCACAACCTTCATTTTCAAACAGCCTTGAGAGATTGACCGGTGTAACTTTTCAAAAAAAGAAAAAAAATCCAATTTGATTTATTATTCACATACTTTGCCATTTTGAAGCACCCTGAGTAAACTGAACTAGAAACACTATTACAAAATCCTGCAAGACATAGGCTACAAATTATGAGATACTTACTGCTCCTTTTAATAATTGGAGTCATTTTCTAATATCATTCAAGACAAAAGTTTGTTGCCACTCAAAAAGGCTGAAAAACTCTTTAAAAACTCCAAAAAGCAATAACCTCAGGGCAAACTAAGGACAACATAATCAGTACTTAAAGAGAAGATTTGTTTTCCATCCATACAAGTATAATATAGATCAGTTTATAATATACTCTAACATGAAGTAAGGATAATGGAAGGATAAGTCATGAAGGTTGAAAAACACTTTAAAAACACAAAAAACACTTCAACAGGAGTATTCATAAAATGAGGGTGAACTAAGTGCAAAGTAGTGTATGTATGTGTATGTATATATATATATATACACACACACACACACACACACACACACACACACACACACACACACACACACACACATATATATATATATATATATCATTCATATACAAGTATAGATTCATATATAACCTACAGTACATGAAGTAAGGATAAGGCAATGGATGTTTGCTTCTTTAGTATTTTAGACGACTTTGTGATCAAACCATATTGTATTTGTAAAAATTTACCCAATATATTGCGACAGAGAATGTTGCGATAAATGATAATAATGAAACTACTTTATGCCACTGACACAAAGCAAGATAAGCCATTTTTAAATAGACAGTATCATGAAAAGCTCCAAACAATACACGACAAAATGAACTGATATTTAGCCATGGAAGTTGTTTATTCTCCCATCTGCAGCTCAAATCTTACCTTATTACAGATGACAAAAAACTTTTTATTGCAAAAAACACATGCATTGATATAGTAGTGATATCAGAAAGGTAAATTCCCAAATATGGAACCTGACTAGAGCCAAGATCATGCTGTATTGCAACAAAAATCTGCAGTTAAACTACATTTTAGGCTCCCCCTGTAGTAGTAAATAATATTGGCCCATAGAATATTGTGATGTCACGTGAAACCCTGCAACAGGAGATGAAGGAACTTTTTGAGTTTTCCTCATTTTGGGCCTGATCATTGAGAACAGAAGTTAATAGAGCACATCAGCACATCGTTCAGGAGAAGAGCCCGGAGCTGTTAAAGTCAGTAGACTGTATTTAGAGCCAGACGATAAGAGAAGAAAGGTCATATCCATACAAACCAGCATCCATGTCGGGCACTGAGCTACCTGCAGTTTTCAATAACATTGCTGTTTTGGTCAAATCTGATTCTGCACAAACAATATAACCTTGAGCGTGGATCCTTTGTGGTCTGTTGCTGTGATGCTAAGTAATGTGGCTTTAGGGAAAATGAAATGCTTTTACTTACTTGTGTTTGTGAACAAGGGGAAATAAGTTATCAGTTGTGGCAGCTCGGTTTTGCATATCAAAAGCTTCAAGAGGTTCTGGCAAAATAGAAAACATTCAAAAATAAACTAAAATAACTTAGACCCTTAATATGTTGCTCTTAGACTTTTAGATTTTGTATTTTATAGTTAGAGTTAGTTTTATGATTATATTTCCAGCTTATTTTAAAGTGCATTGTGTAACTTTTCTGGTGGAAGTTCCATCAGTTGCTTGTCTCCATGAAGAAGGTATTGATGGAATTTTATATTAAACATTTCTATCTTCATGGAGATCAAACTAGACCAAGTTACAGGTCAGATCAGAATGTCACTTTTTCTTTTTTGTTTTTTTTGTTTTGTTTTATGTCTTCTTCTATAAACCACCTGTGATTGAATAAATGTAAGTTAGCCTTGTTTAATATGACACTGTGGACCCTTCCGTGCAGAGCATGTCCATAGAACAAGACGGTGATGAACCCCCGACCATAAAGTTATCTGCACCTATGAGGATATCAGACTTATTTGTAAGGTAATGGACTCAATTACACTAATACTGAGTATCGATGAAGAAGAGTTGTCAGAAGTTTTAAAAATGAAACATGAATCAATGCTAAAATTTGTATTGAAACTATATATGTATTTGTAAGTATCTGTACTAAAAGGAGATACTATTTCTTGACCCCTTTGTTATATTATAGTTATCTTGAGCTTTATCAGAACTCATATAAGATCACATAGTAACAAAATTATATGTGTTGAAAATGACGTTAAAACAAGTTTATTGTTTAAAGCTGCACTGTGTAACTTTTCTGGTGCAGTGTATTGCCTGGAATGATTCACAGTTTGGCATTACACTTATTTATGTCTACAAAGACATCAGACGACAGCACAGTTACACGTCAGCTCTATGGAGAGGCGAGCTCACTCAGAATTTAGGTCAATAAAAACATTTTATTGAGTAAATGTGAGATATTTAATGCCTAACATCTCCATGGAGACAAGAGTGTGGCACCAGAAAAGTTACACAGTGCACCATACAATAGCATTTTTAATCATAATTTTTTGCATTAAATTGTTATTAAGTATCAAGCCTGTTCTTTATTAATCAAGTTCAAATGTTTCATAGTGACAGTAGGTGCACCATTTTTTAAAACACACACTTTTGCACACTTTTCTGGCTACTGTAAATGACCAAAAGAATGAAGACTTCAGTGTTAAACTTTACCATGTCTGAGTGTGCGTGCGGTTGTATAAAATGCATTGTGCTTCAACCCCGACCGGCCCAGAGAACACAGTAAATCTCCTCGGAGGTCTCAGAGATGTAAATGTCTGTAAAACTTCAAAACCCCAGCATCACAGCTCCTCGATTTTAACAGCTCTGGTTCTGGGGAGGTTGCTGTGCTGCCATTTGGTGCTCAGTGGAACCAAGGGAAGATTAGGCCATACTTTTGTGAACAGGCCCGCAGCTGAATGGGGAGAGAGAAAGAGGAAATTTAAAGAGTTTTGGACATAAAGAGACCGAACAAATGCGATCGGACGATGAAATGAGCGCTCAGAGGGAGAAGGGTCTGCAGACACTGGGCCGAATGTGTCTGGGAAAGTTTGGGCGCAGAGGTGCATTGTGGGAGAGAGACGGCGTGTCTGGGGGGTCTAGGTGTGGATTAATGCCAGCGATTGGAGGAGGGCTGCCGCAGTTGTGCGTGAGCAGAATATCAGACGAAGAAGAGAAGAGAGGAGAGATGGAAGGAGTACAGAGACACAGAGCCGGTAAACTTTAACACCAGCGTCTTAGAAGTGATACAGGGGGAATATAAAGCAGCCTGAGCAGTCGCAGTGAATGGGGTTAATGGGGGTACTGTAAAAAGTTGGGGAAGGTCTCATTTTTTCCACTTTTTAACTTTTTGATGACGGATTCTCTGCAACAATAAGCTCTTGTTCTTTTGATAGCATTTTAACATTCAGAAGATAAATAATAAATTGCAAAGAGACTACTTTTTTATAAGAGGTACAGGCAAAATTGTCACAGCTATAGTTTAGTTTGGGTAAAAATCCACATAATTAAAAAAGTAAGCTTCAAATTAAAATGAAGTTAATATCTTGATACTTTAAATATGTTATATGCATGTAATCTTGTATCATAATGCGCATTTTGTATTCCAGAAATGGCGTTTTATGATCTCTTTTTGTGTTTCTACGGCCGTTTTTAGTGTAGATATTTAGCACAGTTTGGTTACAGTTCTCATCAAAGGCGTAAATAATGTAAATTGGACACACTCGGGTCTCGAGCTCGTCTTTAGGTGAACATCTGAAGTGTAGAGTTGAGAGTGTATCGCGTTGGACTTGGCGAGATGTTCAAACTCGGTGACAAATGACTGCAGCGTTTGCGGAGACGTCACCGCTGACCTCACTCTATTGCACATATAGTCTCTCGCCCTGCTTCCCTCTCTTTTCTCCCACCCCTTTTCTCTTTTTTTCTTTCCCTGTTTTTTGTCCTTCTCTTTCTCTCTCTTTTTTTTTTGCCTTCTCTTTTTTTCTCCCACCCTCTTTCTCTCTCCCTGGCTACCTCTCTGCTCTATTTTCTCTATTTCTCTCTTTTTTTTCTCCAGCCTCTTTCCAACTTCTTTGCTCCTCAGACACTACTACAACTGTGCCCAACATTCCATCTGGAAATTTCCCTTTTCCAAAATAATTGTCTACAGATACAAACGCGTGTCATCCGTCTTTATGCCATGCGTAGATACCGTTTCATTTTGTCTTCACATAACATGCCTTTTAACTAAACTGTATAATGGGAACTTACAACTGGAGAAGGATAAATACAACAATTTACTTCTGAGCCCAAAACAAAACATTTATTTGGGAATTTATTTTCATCTTGACATGCAAATCCATCAATCTCGCATAGGCATGAGATTGAGTTTTGTTTTATTATTTATAATTGCATGCAAAGGCAAATAAAACAAAAATATAAGCCCGCAAAGTTTCACAAAGCGCGTTTCTAAAATACTTTTACCTGTCAGATACAAAAAGTTTGGAAACCGCCTCTAGTCTCGAAAACCCCAGACACTTGACAACTATTCATAAGTGAGTTTGTAAGGTTTTATTTTCCCCCAACAAGTCCAACAATGTCACCTTGAATTGATAATCGTATTTTGGTATAATAAACGCCTAACATGTTGCATCGTGAAAGATTTGGGTCATTTGAGGTCAGGCTGCAGTTCAGTGTGGTGAGATAGATCCAGAGTTTGGCCGCGGTGTGGTCAGTGTGTTTCCTGGGCGCCATGGTAACGCAGGCCCAGTCAATGATTTTTTATTTTGGAGGGAATTGTAGTTTTTCCACTCGATTTCACCGAATTCTTGCAGTGTGATGTGAGTGCGTGTTTACAAGAGCAGTCAGTCAAATCTGAGGGGAAAGACAAACCGGGGGAGGATTTTAGTTTAGTTCCAATAAAAAAATATATGTACATCATTCTTTTTTATTTAAATTATGTTTTTTGCAGCAGGGATTGCTTTGACTAATTATCTGCAGTAATTTACATATTAATCTACACCAAATGCCCTTAATGACGCAATCATCTTCATTAAGTCCCATCCTCGGTGCAACTTGTGGTTAGAGTATGTCTCTATTTCATTCAGTAATTAAACAGTGAAGACAAACACATATTGAACTCGGGACAATCCACCCTGCGTCTTTCACCACCACTAAATAAGGCAGATTTCCAACTTTTAAGATCTGGTAGTCGATAAGGACGTGAGTTGTACACTGAATTCTTGATAATCCAAATACTAGTTGCTTTTGTGTATTTAGTCAGTCGGTGGTCACATTATTGAGTCTGAATATGACCCACATGAACTGGTAGAGATTTAGCTTTTCAAATTTGTACAAAGGAAAGGTCTTGTCAGTCAATACTGATTTTGATACTACAATG
The DNA here is from genome assembly GCA_000787155.1 of Scartelaos histophorus. Classification (NCBI taxonomy): domain Eukaryota; kingdom Metazoa; phylum Chordata; class Actinopteri; order Gobiiformes; family Gobiidae; genus Scartelaos; species Scartelaos histophorus. The sequence goes on along the minus strand of KN496630.1, from coordinate 8,424 downwards.
ACAAATTTTAAAATGCTAATTTTGTCACCACAAGGATGTTATTTTCAACACATAATATTATTACACTATTAATTAATCAATAAAAGAGTGTAATAATATTAATATTAAAATACATACATGATATATATATGTGTGTGTGTGTGTGTGTGTGTGTGTGTGTGTGTGTGTGTGTGTGTTTTATCATTAGTTTTAGTATTTTATTTAATCCCAGGGCCATAGATAGAGTTAAAGTTCATTTTAAAACTATTCAGGAAAGGTCCAATTTGGTCATATGGGATTTTTTTCTGTATTGATACTAGAATAAGTAGTTTTTCAGGAGTTTTAGTAGTATCTGAGTACGTAGTTCTTCATTGCCAAACTTTTGTATAAATCAGTTCGTTTTACAAACTCCAGTGTGTATTCGGTCTTGAAGTCTTGTTGTTAATGTTGTGGACAGAGAGCAGCGCTGCAGAGTAGCCCTGGGGTTTCTCACTGTTTGGGAAGTGGGGCTTTAAAAGTGTGGAAATATCTCATCTCTGCTGCAGCCGAAATTAAAGCTGCTTTTTGTGCGAGAGTGCTATCGATTCACTTGGCACCACTTATGTCCTGTAATGGAACAGATCTGGTGTTGTTGTCACTATCATCCACAACACGGCCAACCTTTATACACACAATGCCTTTTCTTTTTTGATCACTGAAATACCTAAACAAGTCTATCCATGGGTGTCAGAATCATGAATATTAGAATTGTTTCCTTAGAAATTGGCAATTTAAAAGCAAATATTATATCTTTTGAATGGTGAAAAGTCCTTAAAATGACACCTGTAACAGCAACGTGAAACCCATGAATAGGACGATATAGAAAACTATCTATTGCATTGCTACTTTTACGATCATATGAAAGATTTTTTAATTAAACATGTTACATTCAAATCGTATAAAGTCTACCATCTCAAATTTGTGAAGATTTATAGTGTAAGAAATAAAATGTGATTTTTTTGTGAGCCTCCATGTGCAATCTGTTACTTTTTATTGTGAACATATTTCATGCTCAGTTTGAGACATTTTTAATACACATAATAATACTATAATTTTGTCCAGTACTTATTTGGACGCCTGCTTTTTATTTTAAACACTTTAAACTCTTGCCTCAAAGGGGATTTCTGGAAAAACCATAGGACCTCGTGTATGATTTTGAGACCACAATACTTTTATTTGAGTACATTTTTGGCCGCTCCTCACCTCTGGTCCTGATCCAGAGGAGGTGTGAATGGCGGGCATATGCAGGGCTGCTCTACTATCTGCTCCTTACTAAACCAGAGCCAAGTCCTGAAACGACTCCTTCTTTTTCTGTTCGCCGCGGAGGCTAACTAAAGATTGGTATTTGTTTTTGGTGCAGGGATGCAGTCCAAGAAATGTGTGTGCGTGTGTATTTTGGTTTATCTTAGTGCATCTGTGAATGTGTATACGTGCAAAATCTAAGCAGTGAGACGGCTTCAGGCTCAGGGCAGCATTCAAGGAGGCTAGGAGGCAGGAGACTGGGAAACAAGGAGACAATAGTCTAGACAGAGGAGACACAAATGTGTGTTAATGCTGAAATACTGGAGCGCTTTTGGGGGAAGTTTAATGACATGTTTACTCTATTGGGTGCACGATTTGGAGAAAAATGAAACTGTTATATTCGAAGTATTGGAGTTTTACATTTGTATTATAGATTTTAAAGTATGTTTTAATTTTGTTCAGAGTACTTTGTCATTGTCATTCTGGTAGCGTTAACATTTAAAAGAAGCTGATTTAAAGCTGAAATATAAAGTGATAAAGTTAAGCTGCAGATATGGACAGATAATACTACAATACTACAATACTAATACTGCAAACCCACAGATTTGAGTTTGTAGAGGTCCAAGCAGACAGGATACATATTTGTTATTTCCAAAGGATATTCTATTAACTAAATAATTGTTGCTTTTGCAGTTTAATAATTGCTGCGACTCAAATTTCAAATCTGATTCAGTTGCGATATGTTGTGCAGACCTAATATGTATTGATTCATTTCTGCACTGGACGCCTTCCAGAAGCCTCTCTTACGCAGATTTGGGGCACAATATTAACCATTTGCAAAATTATGTCTGCAAATGGAATCACGCCGAATGTTTGGTTGACGCCCTAGGAGGCGAGGGAGCAGGAGACGAGGGCGTAGGAGACGAGGAGAGAGGAAACAAGTTCACGAATGTTTATGTGTTGAAGTGGAGGGTTGTTTTTTACAAGTGGTAAGTACCTGGACTGGTCCCTGTTGTATTTGGGAAGAAGCCGGCAAGAGGAAGGCAAGAGTATCCAAAAATCATACTAAAGTGAGACTTTAAAATAGACATAAACCAACATAGCTATGCATCTAATGACTTACTTAGAAATGCAAACATGTATTAACTTCTTGTTTTTTTTGGAGATGCATTTACCCCGTTAACGTTTCGGCTGTGAAGTATCGAGAAAACTGAAATAGTACAAATATATTCAGCTAAAACGTAAAAACTGTTCACAGATTATGCCATTTAAACACAAATAAAGCATACAATAAGCAGCAGAGCAAGGTATAAAAAATGGAAATGTCCAGGTTGCGTAACTTTTTTGCAAAATACAGCGAGCGTAGTGGAGTATTGGTTGTGAATAGTACTAGAGTGGGAAAAGTAGCATTACTAGGCTGCTCTGAAAAACCGTGGTAGGAGTGTGTGTGAGGAGAGGAGGGGGGAGCAGAAGGGGAGAGGTTCAAGGGTGACAAGAGGACGGCTGCGTTTTCTCTTCTACGAAATCCACACATTGGTTTTTCTGTTTCAGCTGAGCGAGGGTTGGAGAGTTAGCACTTCAAGACTTCCAAAAATCAAGCCAATTTTTCTTTCTTTCTTTCATTTTTTTTTTTTTTAAAACCGCTTTCCTTTTTTTTTTTTCCAAATTGGGATTTCGGCCGTCTTGCAAACAGATGTTACTTGTCATTTGGTCGGGGAAGAAGAAGAAGAAGAAGAAGCTTGTGGTAGACTCGTGTTTTGTTTTTTTTTGTTTTTTTTTCACCGCCTCAAATACTCTCGCTTCTTTTTGTATTTATTATTACGATCACCCCGCAAACCCAAACAATCAAAGCACCTAATTTATCTCCCCTCTGGTGTTTTCAGTCTTTCGTTGCTCACTGTAACAGCCCTCTCCCTGCGATCGTGGGGTACTTCTGCATGTTTTTTTGGATGGCCCCTGCTGGATATGATACCTCTATACCTTTTTGCCAATGTGCTATAAGGCCTGAGTAGCATTTGGAGGCTAATCAGGAAACGGGTAAGTTGCGATCAATACTTCAATTTTCTCCCTGTCACTTTTATCCATCTTTGCAAACATGTTAAAGCGACTTTGCTATTCAGTAACTTTATTCTGCGGTGGTGTTTTCTCTGTTTTTTTCTGTGCATTGAACTGATAGCGGCCTATAGGAAAGCTACATGTCGGCTAGCTTGCTATCTGTTTACATTGCTACATACTATATTAACGAAACGCTTAAGATATTTGGCAAATTCTCACCTCTCACACCTCTTCTGAACTCGTCTCACTCTCTCTCTCCTTTTTTTCCCAGTCCTCGTAGTTGTTGCTGGGTAGATTAGAAACTGGGGAATACCTCTATAGTTTTATCCGCCGGCGCCGACCGCTAATTGGCGAAAAAAATACTAAGACGAGATGGCGAAGATTTCAGCGATGCACCGCGCGGTACTGGTCATTTTTTTCCTCCCCATTGCAACTTGTTATGCGCCGTGCTATGAATTGTGGGTAAATGAAGACAGATACCAGGGAGCAGCAGGTGGTGGCGTGGAGCCGGTGCGGGTTGCATTCGGCGGCGGGGCAGTTTCGGCGGGGTGCTGTGAATCCCGTGGGTGACCTCTTTTGTTGGGGCAAAATCTCAAGGTGTCTTTGAGGGGGCTGGCAAAGACCCACTGACATACTTTAAGCAACTTGGCAACGGCTTCAAAGTCAGACGTCTCATTTAAATTCAGGCGAAAGAGGGGGAAAGAGAAGAAGAGAGGGGAAACTTCAGATGGAGTTGAAAAAAAAGTTGAAATTGGACCACCTCTTGGCTGTTTCATCTCACACTTTTTTTGTTGCTGGTGCTGCACAACATTAGACAGCTCTATTCACTACAGTCAGTGTGGGACTTTTAAGGTGCTCCAGTTTTCAACGCTTTTAAGTTTTCTCAAAAATCTGCAAACAACTTCTCGGATTTGAAAACTATTTTATTTTCAAACGCATATGGATGTGTGTGCTAATAGCTGTTTTAAAAATGTGCTTCTTGTGGTGCATTGTGGGTGTTTCCTCCTAATTTTCTCCGCTGTTTATATGAAATCTGTTGCAACAAAATACACTTTGTGAAATATTGTGATGCGTTTTTGAAAAAAAAGCTTAAATGCTTCAGTCTGTTTCAACATCAACACGCTTTATTTTTGTTTCATCATGGGCATGTCTTGACTAATGAGAGCATCAAATCATTATACCGAATCATGTTTTTTGGAAGTTGGAATCGTTGTTTCTTTTTAAATGTATCATTTATTCTAAAAAATGACAAGACGCAACGTAACAGAAACTAAAAGAAAAATATATGTGATGTGTTGGAGTCTATATTGTATATTGTAGCTTCAGCCCTTGTCTTGGTTAATATTTTGATATTTTTTTCAGATTTAATTATTGCTTCTCATTTAAAATTGCCTTTTACCTTCACGCTATATTTACACGTTTTATTTTTGTTTATATATATCACTATATATCTATCATATCACTATATCACTACATGGAATCATGCTTATGGAAGTTATGGCTCACTGAATTTTCTTCTTAAATCTATTATAAAAAAGAACTATACTCTTTGCAAAACTAAAAGAAACTAAAAGAAAAAAATATGATGTTGTATATTGATGCTTCGGTCCTCGTCTTGGCATTTTTCAAACTTCAAATTTCATTATTGCGTCTCATATAATGTTGCATTTTGCATTGTGTTATATTATGCATTATTATATTGTATTATATTAAAGATTCAGATATATATTCAAAGCATGAGGGAGTTCTCTTACAGCAGTCTGTGTGTCTGCCCATATTTGGAAAGAGGGATTTTCCTGTTAAAAGTCTTTCCATAATCAAACCTTTTTCAACTATATTCTCAGAGCCAAACCTGCACTTCTAAACAAACTGCTAATTCCCTTAATGTGCAAAATCTCCTCCACACCCAATCCCTCTCATCCCATTTCATCTCCAAGGCATACACAAAGTCATCATTATTTTTGTTGAATATTAGTGGACATTTTTGCATCTAATTTTCAGCAATAAGTGGTGCTAATGCTTCAACTTCAGAGCCACCTTTTTTTTAGCAGAGATTTTAGCCTTTCAAGATTGGGATTTGACCGCTCGCAACCTCCAACCCGTAGATCCGAACTTGTGTTTTCTCATCTCCACAAGCTTGAATCTACAGGTCTGAGTCTGTGATGCTCTCGCTTCAACGATTCTTCCAACGATTCTTCAACAATTGACCCGATAAAACGCTGAACAAACTTTGCATCCTCCACCGGATTCTGTGTATTATTTTGCCTTTCAAGCTTATAATCAAAATTTGTTTGTTGTAGTGGCTCTACAATTAGCTCCATCTTGGTCTTTCTTGCGTTAATTCGGCTTCAATTAAGAAATGCATTTGAATGGCAGGAGTAATGCCTGTTTTCTTACTCCGACCATTAACTCCCACGCACTGATACTTTTTCAGAACAGAAGAGCCAAAACAGCAAGGCGTATTCTGAACTTCGGGGGGAGCTAAATTTGATCAACAAATAAAAAAGAAGTGTGACATCAACAGTTTGGACACATGCGTTAGTCATAGGCGTGTTTATCTGTTATGTGTAGAGCTGTTTCTAGGTTACAGTGAAACAGCTTTGCCAATGGAGCTCTTAAAATGATATCATCAGTGGTGGAATAAAAGCTTTTGTGTAATTCGTCTACGTGTATTCGAAATATTGTCACGAGAAAGCTA
>JACN01092684.1:0-31801 GCA_000787155.1 Scartelaos histophorus | reverse complement strand
ACTTTACTTTACTTTTATTTTACTTTTATTTGTTTTAATTTTATTTTACTTTTATTTTATTTTATTTTATTTAACTTTTATTTTTTTTTATTGCTTTGAAGAACCAAAACAACAAAACAAACAAAAAAAATGACATTATCTAAGCTCTTTCCATGAAAATGTTTTTCCTCTGGCTCTAATCCTCCACAGCATGTCATAAAACCATTAAACTTTGGTATCTCCATAGAGAATGTTCCGAAGTACGGTTTTAACTATAACATACTTCTTTCCATTGAGTCATACAGACACGCCACCTCCAGAAAGTTTCATACAGATCGCAGATAAATGAGCAGAAGGGAGCTCGAAATAACTTTTACAATTGTAGCAGGAAACGATCTACATTTAATTAACCAAGTAACGACTGTTGAAGTTTGAAGTGCTTTTAGTTTTGATTCTTTCTTTATTAACATGAATCGTGCTATGTACTATTTTCAGAAATTAATCTCCATTTCCTTCTTATCGATTTGCATTTTAAAACAACAGTCTACACAAAACCAGACATGCAGCAGTGGGCAGCGAGTGGCCGCCACCTACACGCAGACTGATGCAGAGACTCTGTTTTGTGCTGAAGACTCTTTGCAGGATGTTGATAATAGACAGAGTAGGCAACATACAGTCCACACAACAGAACCATTGAGAGCGGAGCCAGAGGGGACAAAGAACGCTTTAACTTCTATGATTAACAATCTCACAACTAAATATGAGCTCATTGGGATGGCTCGGCCTACGGGACCATCACAAGAGACTATTGAGGAGCCTCAGATCTCAGGCTTTGAAGACACTAGCTCATAAAAATATGCTGTACGTTGCGCATGTTACAAGCATTTTATTATCAGTCTGCTCTAACTCATCTTGATGGGCCTGGGTTAATGAGAAAAGCCATTAAGCAGTGGACAAGAACAAAATTATGTGCCAGACGTTGTGTGTCATGTCTCTGTGAAAGAGAAAAAAATCAAATAAATGCACAACATTTTAATTAAATTTTAATATATTCCTTTATGATAAATGATGTCTAAAGTCACAATAACATATTTTCAAACACAATATATTGCTACAGCGAAATACAATGATATGATAAACCATAATATTGACACCTTCCTAAAATAATCGCGTAAGTCATTTTTTCAGGTTTTTCAGGAAACACAAAAAACTCCCCCCAAAATTGAAATGATGGCATTTTTTTTGGCCTAAGGAAAATTTAGGCAAAATGTGACTTAGGCGATTATTTTATGAAGGTGATGATATACTACTTTATGCCATTGTCACAAAGTTTTTTAAATATGCTGCAACTTTAAAAGGCCTGAGCTGCAACAAATAAATGGCAGAATGAACAGATAATTAGCCAGTTATTTATTTTACCCTTTATAGCTCAAATTTATTATATTACATTAAAATCTCAAAAATCTCCTCTGTTGCAAAGAAATTGTACCCACAATAAATATTGAGCCCCAAGATATATTATTCCAGTTATCATATATTTAATGTAAGTTGATATTGTAGTAATTATTATGATTTGTAGGATCAGTCTTGGATTTTTCTGTTACAAATTGTGATGTTTTTTATGAAAGTTTAGTATTTTTACCTGACACCATTTTGGTCTTTGTTTCTTCAGATCCAAAGGGATTCGGATGTTTTTGGTCCGGTTCAACACTGTGCAGACCCCGGCCCTCAGAACGGTAAGAACAGCTGGCAAAAAAAACCTTCACATAATTCCAAATCTACAACGAGCCACTAAAAACCTTCGATGTATTTCTGCAGCCGTCTCTCAAGACAAGAAGCCTACACTGGTGTGTTTGCAAGAGGAGGAGGATGTCAGTCCAGAAACCAACACTGAGGACAGTATTTTTAAAGAGGTACAAGACTGAACACTAGAGCCACTGCAATCTCCAACACACATTGAGTTTGAGAATATGAGTAAGACTTTTTAGTACCCAGTTCATTGTTCTTATTTTACAGAAGATTGACTCTTGAGCTTTAAGCCATGTTAGAATGTTGTTACCTCCTCCTTTTGTTTCGTTCACACATGTCTGAATAGCTCTGCATTATTAATCTATCTGCATCTTCAAAGCTCAAAATGCTCTGTTCCACTTTGTGATTCCATGAGGCAGTAGTTTTCATGTTAACAGCCACCGTTTACCTTTAGTTCAGAAGAGATTTGCAATTCCAGGACTGAAATTATCCAAATGATTCTAGTGAGGGTCTATGGACTTTAAAAGCACACTGAAGCACTTTTTCTGTTTTCTGATGTGTGAAGAATGAGACAAAACTCAACTCCAGCTATGCTTTTTATGTGGGAACAACATTATAACATAGAAAACATACAGAAAATAGAGTAAAAGAGGAAGTTCTGCTGTTGAACTGTTGAAGGGTGCTCATTGTTGCACCCGATAAATGCCAGAGAGGTTCAAACAAAGCACACTTTTCACCGTCTAATTGCCTCTAGCCCAAAAGTCCTCACAACACTCTGAAAACAACATGTGTACACGCCCACAGTGTTTCCTGTGCATGAACATTTCCATAAGCTGAACATAATCAGCCGTGGTCTGCGTTCAGCGGCGTCAGAGCACTTTGACGTCACGCGGCAGCTGGCCCCAATATTGGACCTTCGTCTGGCTACAAAAACACTGCTCACGCGCACTACCTTTATGCTGCTAAAATTAGCCGCTCTGGGAGAAGTCATGTTACGCAACAGGCTGGGAAACTCTCTGTAGTTTGGCAAGACACTGAGGAAAACCTGGCTGTGCACATACAGCAGTCGCGTGGAAACAGGTCATTAATGAAAAGTAGTCACGCATTCTGCTGTTACTTTCTAATACTACTTTTGTCATATTAGCATTGTTTTTAAACCTTTTTTAAACTTTGGTCCACTTGAGTTAAAACCAGCCCTTCAGAGATTCTTGAATACTAAAAGAGCAGCCACTGCTGGAGTATGACTCACTTGTTCTGAAAATCACTTTTCCACTGGGTTTTTTTCATATTTGTGAGGCCCAAGGCTAGACGGAAGCATGATTCCTTGAGTTAATGACATTTATTTGGTCCACAGCATTTTTATGCTTTTTGTCTTGTAATTTCCTAGACGTCATAATTGATCCTTGAAATTCCTAAAAGTGATTTCAAGGTTCACTGTGTAACTTTTTTGGTTTCGGATCATGCCTCTACCCTACATTTGTTCAATTACAGATGGTTTTACTGCTTATAATAAGAAACATGCATTCTGACTGTGAGCTTTGCTCAAATCTGACCTGTAACTTGGTCTGGGTTGGTTTAATGCCACAGTGTGAAACATTCCAGACAAACAATAACATCACCATGAAGAATAGTGTTTGCTGCTCCAAATGAAAAGTTACACAATATACCTTTTAACAATTATTTATTTTTGCTTTTAGAATAAAACTTTCTGGTGTGTCACTCAAATTTGTTCAAAAAGTTTACTAAATGTGTATTGTGCTGTGCAGTGTGAGACACCGTGTACGGAGTGTGGCGATCAGAAGGTGCGAGTCTCCTGGTCGTCTGCTGATGATGCTTCATCCCTTCTGGGAACCTTCAGTGAGGAACCTTCAATTTCAGCCTCTGATACAAACACCTCCAGACTCTCCTGGAAGTCTGAGGCAGAGGACACAGGTAACTTGAACAGTAATTCCAACACAAAAGTATCCTCTTGTTTTATGCATTTCATTTCAGTTAGATAACTCATAAAATGCCCATTTCATGAACATGAAACTAAATCATATTTTATTGATTATGCATAATTGTCTATGACTGGTTATTTTAAAATATGAATGACTTGCTTCATTGAAGGACTTGGAGAAATGGAAGGAGGAGACGAGGATGAGAGAAAAGATTCGCTTCCTGAAAACATTGTAACGTCGGCCATCTTGAGAGCCACTCGCCGCCGCTCTCTGTCGCCATTACGGAGACACAGCTGGGAGCCCGGGAGGAATGACAGCGCCACAGACATGAACATGGGGCAGAGCAGGTTCGCCTTACTCAGCCCTACTTTGTTTATGTGTTTGTTATATATTTTACTCACATTCCCTCTTTTTCTTGCAGTCCTCTTGTAAGCCTCACAGAAGAATCCAAACCTGCTAAAACATCTAGTCACAGGAGAAGGTAAACAAATACTCCTTATATTTAGATTCTTGTGAACATATTACAGCGTGTTTGTAATTAAAAATAACTAAGTTAGTTAACCACTCTCCTCTTTTTTCAGTATGAGCTGGTGCCCGGCTAATCTAGCTCCCTCTGACCCAGACCCAATTGACGGCCGATGGTAATTAAACAGGATTGTAACTTTTTCCACCAGACAATGAGTTGTGCAATAGATGAAACTTTCTTTTTCTTTTTCAGCTATAGTCTGGAGGGTTTGGTGGAGGTGGAGCAGAGTCCTCTCCCGTGTGAGCAGGGGGATCTAGAAACAGGGCAAGAACAAGGCCATTTCTCTGAGGAGGGACAGCAGGTACATTTGACACTGTGCTTTTTCAGTCCATATGGTATCTGTACAATCTGTACAAAGAGCCAAAGCATACCTAAAGTAGGTTTTTATTTCTTCCTGCTTTGGGCAAAAACTGTTTTTTATTCATATAAAGTACTTAAAGATGCTTTATTCGTCACCTTCTTCTGTTCTTCCCTGGAAGGTTCCACATTCAATGAATTACAGCTATTTTATTAATAAGAATGCCCTAAAATATCCCCCAAAATATCACTGGTTCTTACTGTGAATGGGCTCGCCTCTCAAACATACTGTACATTTAAATCATTTTGAAGCCTGTTCGTTTCTGTTTGAAATGACAGTTCCCACGCAGGAGAACAGGTGGTGTTGTGTTATATATATTATATAATTTCACATATTGACATAACATATGTGTGCAACTGTAAAGTTCTTCAGTTTTCAGTTCAAACTTATGTACTTGTCTCCAGGTCCTGTCAGTGACTTCCAGCTGTCCTGGGATGTTTCATCACCAAACCCTCACCAAGTCTGTCTCCATGGTGGCCATCAGTCACCGAGACATTGATGGTGAGTGTCTCCTATCCCTGTTTTTTATCTTTTCCATCTTCCACAAGTATTTTTTAATGGTGAAAGTTTTGCTTTTATGTATTCACAAAATCCATTTTAGCTTGTGGATGTCTACGATCCAAACGCCGCATCAGCTTCTCCATCAGTATTTCCCCACTACTTTGCAAAAACAGACGTTTCTTTTCTTTGGGCTCTTCCTCCAGTGATGAGGATGAGGTGGTAGGGAGTAAGTACGCTGTCTGAACATGGCAGAGTCTGCGTGCTAAATAATGTGGCCAAAGCTAAACACAAGCTCATTTTTGTGTTCTAAGTGATAACACGCTCCCTCCAGTGTTCCTAATCTTCTCTAAAATCCCCGCATAATAATTCTATATTTTTGTCATAAAACATCATGGTTTACTGTTGGTTTAAGTTTTAAACCAATGCACTTATTGTTTAATTTGGTAATTGTGCAAATAACAGTTACTATATCTGTAACTGTTGAACGCATGAAGAAATGAGCCCCAACTGCATATGGCCACTAGAGGGCACTGATCATCGACTTAGTCAAGTCCATTTTTTTGTTCTGTGGTGGTTTTTAAATACCAAGAGCTGAACAACCAACTGTGCATCCACTTAACTTTTCCCTTTGTGTCCATAACTGACCCACTCCTTTTGTTTTGTTTAGATTAGATTTTTTGTGTTCATGCAATTGATCCTATTTGTTTTGGTGTTCCTATGTTTTTAGGCACAAGCTCTTTCACCAGCTCTGTGGAATGCAGGTAATTGTGCATTTATTACATAGTAATAAAATGAAGGTTTTTGTAATTTGACATTTCTGGTTCATCTTTGTGTCCTGCAGCATTTCAGAAGAGGAGCCAGGGCCACTGAGAAGCAACACAGAGGGAAAAGGAGGGCCCCGAATCAGCCGAACGTTCAGTTACCTCCGGAATAAAATGACCAAAAAGGGAAAGGTACTAACATAATGCATTGTACAGAAAACTATTAGTGTAATGGCCAGTAACTCTTATTCATATAACTACTAACATATAACTAACATTTGTGAATTCCTCTAATGGTAGGCAATGTGTGGTGGAACATAATAAAGTACAAGTAGTAAAGTACTGTACTGTAAAATGTTAGGTATCTGTACTTTTCTTAAGTTAACAAGCAAAATTTTACTTAACTTTTACTTTTTACGCTATAAGAACATTTTTAAACAGGTATAAAAAAAAAAAAAAAAAAGTAAAATAGCTTGAGAGCAGGCATCTGTACTTTCTACTCCACTATATTTTTTAACTTGACTGAAAAGTAAAAGTATTTTTTATTGTCTGAGATCTGCTGAGAATGACTCAGAGAATGGTTTATTTTTAACACATTCATAGTTGGCGCAAACATGTGATACTTTTACCTTGAGCATTTTTTGTTTCAGTTTCTGCACTTTTACTTAACAAAAGTACTTCTTCCACCACTGCATGTTTCTAAAACAAAGTTATCAGGAGGTCATTTGAGTAAAAAGGAGTATTAAACATTTAATTTGCAGAACTTTGTTTGAACCGGCAACCTCAGGATTAAGTTTGTTGAGCACCATTTAAAAATAGAATCATTCAGATTGGAGTTGACATCTTAAATGATCCCACACACAGTACTGCAGAAATAATGAAGTGAAAGAGGAAGCCACTGTGCACACACAGATGGTGTTGCACCTACTTCCTGGTTTTGAGTCAGTCAGACGAGGCAGAAGACACACACTGAGCCTACTACAATGGACAACACTGACAAGATATAGGACAAGAAAGTACTAGACAAACAACAAACTGCAAAAATGTCTGAAAGATTGGGCAAGAGAATGTGCCACTCTGTCAAATGGACAACAGACTTCAGTGAGGTAAGAGGTGGAGGCAGTTTGTGCTCAGCTGTGAATAAACAAGTCTTTAGTAATTACTCTGTTGACACCAACCTCCCTTAAAAATGATTTAAACAAATTAATAGACTAATAAGAAAAAAAACATCAACAATCAACTATCCATTCATGTCAAATGTGTTTGTGATGTTCATGTTTTTATTGTTTTCTTTTAGGAGAAAGAAAAGGACAGAAAGGGAGAGAAGGAACGAGAGCCTAAAGAAAAAGACAAGAAGTGGTCCCAGAGTCATGTGTTTGGCCCTGTGTGCCTCCCCGTGACCAGCTGCTGTCAGCACTGTAACAAGCCCCTGCAAACCAAAGACTGCTTCCAGTGTATCAGTAAGGAAATCTCTAGTTTTCCTTGTTTATCTCTAGTAATGGCATTGGTCGGTGGTCTCCAAATATTTTTATGCAACCATATTTAAAAAAAAACAAGCTTCCTGTTTAGTGCCCTTTTTGTTATTTTTTACATAGTTCCTTTCAATTTCATCTTAAAGCATTTTTAAAGCAAACAAACTTGTTTACTAAAAGCTTAAATTATCTTCCATTTTTGTTTACATACAATATTTAAGATTAAAATATAAATAAGTAGATAATATAGAAATCATAAGATTAAAATTAAAATAATCTAGGGAATAGAATTGGTGAAGGGAAATAAGTACATTTTGATGTTGCATTTTTAAGTAAATGAATTACCAGTAAAAATAGCTGTGTGATCAAATGTGAGGAGGTAATTCTGTACTGATGTACTATACTGACTTTTGTAACATTGACCATAGTTAGAATCTGTATAGAGGCTGCAATTTTGTCAGTACAGGAAGTACAGGGTGTGAAAATGTGTATATACAAACTATGAGTAACAAATATGAGTACTGTGACTCTGCATTGACTGGAAAGGACCTTTATCTTCAGTGGCAGTAACTTGGTGCTCTCTCCTTTGCTGCAGATTGTGGTGTTCTCGTTCACAAGAGCTGCAAAGACAGTGTGGCTGTTTGTGTAAAGAGTAAAAATAAGGTAATTACAGTTAACTCATGTTCATTTTATTGCACTTTTAAATGGCCACAGTTGGATAAAGTTTAAAGTACAAGCCATAAAAATGTGATTTAGCAATTGACTTATAGGTACTCTGAAAAGTCACAGTCAAATCTAAAACTTACTAACTTATATTTGTTGTTCTGCTTTCCAGCTTCAAGTCATGGCCCCAGATGCTGCTCCTCCAGCTGTAACAACCAGGACAAAATGTACTTTTTCATGTTTTTTCATTTGTCCTTATCACTAAGCTATACATGCATGCAAACATATACTTATTGTGTTTGAGTTGACAGTTACCAGAAAGACAAACTACCCTTTTCAAATCTTCTGTTACCCTGAAATCTTTTTTTTCTGACCCTGTGCCCACAGCTACATCCTCGACTGGGTCCACTGTTTCCTCTGTATCATCGTCATCACGGGAGCGCTGGTCTACAGCTACTACACCTGAAGACCAGTTTCCTCTAGTCCATCCCAAACGCACCTCTAGTATTTTCTCTACACATAGCAACCTCTCCAAGAGCATCTCCACCAGCAACATCGCAGGGTGACTGAATTAAATCATTAAAGATTTTTTTTTTTAGACATACGTTGTTTTATTTTTTTAGTTTGAGTTGTTGGTTAAAAGTGCATTTTGATCTGCAGGTTAGATGAAGTGACACTGAAAGGGTTAAAGTTCAGGTCCCAGTCCACTGACTCGCTGAATCAAAACAGTGCAGTCAACGCTTCCACAGAGTCCCTCACGGATGAAGGTAACGCCGTAAAACATGAGACAACTTTACATTTATCACATATAATATTACTGGCCTCTCAAAAAGATGTTCTTGAATCTGGTGTATTTTGCACAGGCACTGAAATGATGGACAATCAGCTGATGGGCGAGTTTGACAGTGACATCAAGGAGCTGGAGGCAGATTCATGGAGCAGCACAGTGGACAAGAAATTCCTAAAGACACTAAAGAAAGATGAAATCAAGAGACAAGATGTGATCTATGGTAATACGAGTGCAGATGATTAAAAAAATGTTTTAAAATATTGTAACATGAAATGTAACAAGATGATATCTGTTTGTAGAGTTGTACCAGACAGAGTTCCACCACGTGAGGACCCTCCGGATCATGTCTGAGGTTTACTATAAAGGGATCCAGAAGGAGCTGCAGCTGGACCTGCACACTCTGGACAAGGTTAGCACTGTCATGGTATTAAAGAGTAGCTTGTAAATTCCTAACATCAAATGTGATCAAAAAGAAAATGGAACAGATAGTCATTGTTGTAATGATTTCCAGATCTTCCCTGTGTTGGACGATCTGGTGGAGACCCACACAGAGTTTCTGCACCAGCTCCTGGAGCAGAGGAGAAGCTCATCAGGGGGGACACCCCACAGCAGCCTCCTTGTCTGTGGCATCGGGGACACACTGGTCAAACAGGTCTGCACCGACACAGAATGTGCATAGTGCTGGGCATTCTTATGCTTGTACATCAAAATCCATTGATTTCAACAAACTGAGTTAAGTTGTCTGTGCATTTGCAGTTTTCAGGCCCCAGTGCTGAACGTATGAAGAAAGTTTATGGGAAGTTCTGCAGTCGGCACAATGAAGCTGTGAACCACTATAAAGATCTACTGGCCAAAGACAAGCGCTTCCAGAATTTCATCAAGGTCCATATCCTTCTCATTCTTTTTTTTAAATTACTGACAACTGTAGTTACACAGTTTTTGCTTTCTCCTCATGGTTTTACAGAAAGTGATGAGTAGCACTATTGTACGGAGGCTCAGTATACCTGAGTGTATCCTGCTGGTCACACAGAGGATTACAAAGTACCCAGTTCTCATCCAGCGGATACTGCAGCACACCAAAGGTGGAAATAGTTCTGATGGCATGTTTTTAACTCACCATAACTGATTATTACTATTAGAATGGTTATTTATTGTGTCACTCATGATTCTTGTGGTGCAGAGGTTGATTCGGAGCACGCCTGTGTGTCAGAGGCTCTGCAGCTTGTAAAGGAAATCCTTACAGCAGTCGACAGCAAAGTGAATGAGCAGGAGAAGAAACGCAGGCTGAAAGAGGTCTACTGGTAAATTACACTTGTGACTGAAAGATTATAATGAGTATATCATTTATTATTATGCCTAAAACCTGTATTTTTTCATAGTCGCACTGACAGTAAATCCATAATGAGGATGAAGAGTGGTCAGATGTTTGCCAAAGAGGATCTGCTCAGAGGCCGCAGGCTGATCCATGATGGAGCTCTGCAGCTGAAAAACTCTGCTGGACGCCTCAAAGGTTCAGGGCATATTTCAGTTTGATCTTCTACTTAGAAATATGTACTTTTTTGTCTAAAATGTGCTTTGGTGTTTGCTGTTCTAGAGGTCCACTCTTTGCTCTTGTCAGATGTGTTGGTGTTTCTTCAAGAAAAGGATCAGAAATATGTGTTTGCCTCATTGGTGAGCTGGGCTTTAACTACCATGTGGCACCATGTACTTGTCAAGACCAGAAAAATAAACTTGTTTTCTTTTCTTAGGACCAGCGCTCAACAGTTATCTCACTTCAGAATCTAATTGTCCGAGAAGTGGCCAATGAAGAGCGAGGTAAGGAAGTACTTTGTTTATTATCTTATATCGCACGAACAATTGTTTTTATTCTAACTTATGTGGTTTGTAGGTCTGTTCCTGATCACAGCTGGGACTAACAAACCAGAGATGGTCGAGGTGTTGGCGAGCAGCAAAGAGGAGAGAAACACTTGGAGAGCCATTATTCAAGATGCAATGAACTGCATGTAAGAGCTCTCAGATTTCATAATTGGTCAGAAGTCAGCTCTGTTACTGTTCTCATTTTTCAAAGTGAGGCATATAGGCTGAATTTCTTGTCAAAACGGACCTCTAATCTGCACACAAATCAAGTGTTATAGGAAGTAGATTCAAAGTCATTTGAAAATACTAATGTAGGTTGTGTTTTTAAAGGGAGAAGGATGAGGATGAGGGCATTCCCAGTGAGACTGAAGAGGACAGAAGGCAACAGGAGAGTCGGATAAAGGAGATTCGAGGTAATCTAAGAATAATTATTTTGTTTATGGTAATTGTCTTTTCATACAGGTGAAAGTATTGATACTTTGCATTGACATCATGTTGGGGGTGTTGTACATGTAGTTACTATGCACACATAAGTAAACAGAGTGAAAAAGATTTAAGATGGTCTGATCTGAAGACTCAAGAAAAAATACAAAATGGGTTTAAACCACACATTTTCATCAATCAGTACCAGTGTTCATGGTCCTTTTTAGGTGTTTGATTTTCAACAAAAAAGTGAGAGTGACCTGAAAAACATTTAGCTAATGCTAGCTGGCTTGTGAAAGTAATTTTATGTATGAAACACTTTACACACTTACATTTAACAGCACAAATCATCTCACCAGTTGTAGTTCCAGCTAAATGACTCTTTCTGGTCAGACTGTGTTAAAATCAGATCAGATTAAATCTAACTTGAGTCACAGAACTTCAGATTGAGAAGCATCTTCAGTTGGTATCACACCCCCAGGAAATGTTGACATCAGCTGCAAAGTGGCAAGACATATAGATACATAGATGGATCCAATAACATTACATTACCCATACGTAAGTGACAAACAACTGACTCATTTCCCATTATTTGTTTCCAGAGTCACTCCGAAGTAAAGATGAGCAGATTGTCTCATTATTGGAGGAGAAGGTGCACATTTTCAGAGAGCTGAGTGACTGCAGTGCTGCCCTGTATGATACTATTCCAGCAGTACGAGAACGCATGCTGTTTAGGGCCACACCTGATGATGTCACTAAGGGAGAACCAATCATGCACGAGGCTTTGAAAGAAGGTGAGTGTGCACATTGACCGAAGCAGTGGTGCAGTCCAAAAATGCATGTGTGACTGGTGTGTGTTTCCTCTGCAGTGGAGTCTCTTCACTCTTTAGTCAACACTGGATTAGGAGGAGCTGCTTGCAGTGTCTCTATTAGCCCAGCAGGGGGCAGTGTGGGACCAGTCTGTCTGCCCAGGAGAGCGGAGACGTTTGGAGGGTTTGACAGCCACCAGATGAACATCAGCAAGAGTAGGTCCCCCACCAGGCCCAAGGTTACACTGTGTGCTCATTACAGACGCTGCTTTTTATTTTATCTCCTATCTGCTACAGCCATTATGGTAGTTTTTCTATCATATTTGACAAAACTTAAGTGTTTGTAACATTTAAGATCAATTTGTACCATAGCAAAATATGTCCCCTTCAAATTCAGCTACCGAATACACAATTGCGACATGGTATGAAAAACTGATGACATAACCATACATGTTAATTACTGCATATTTATAGGCACACATTTGCATATTTGCCGCAGCAGCCTTGAAATGGAATAGTTAAAAATGAAAAGAACTTGGGTATATTCAAATGTGGTACTGCCAGAGGAGTATATTAATGTATATATTATTAGGGAAATGTTGAACAATAGCAGTTGTTCTTATCTGTGCCTTGTGCCGTCAGATGGAGAGAAGGAAGAAACGGATGAATCAGTGGACCTTCGAAGGACTGAGTCAGACGGTGTGCTCAAAAAGGTCAGTGTGTGTGAGTGAGTGTGTGTGTGTGTGTGTGTGTGTGTGTGTGTGTCTGTCTGTGTGTGTTTATACTGTATTCACCTCAACAATGCATTATTTATGAATGCATTTTGTTTCCAGACCTCTCCTGAATTGTTCTCTTTTCTTAGGGAGCCACAGCCAGTCTACAGTTGTTGCTCAAGAGGAACAATGAAGTAAGTTTGTGCTTTATATGAAATGTAAATGTGGGTTACAATTCTACTGAACTCGGTTACATAATGGTGTTACTGGTTTGCTTTTTAATTATGCATCTTGTTTGATTGAGATTTCCAGATTTATATTTTATTTCATTCTGAATAAATAAGAATAATTGTTAATATAAAAAAAAATGTATCTAATGTACTCCCCTCTGCCCCCAGCAGGTGCAGAGCAGTGTGACTCGCCTTCACGACCTACTGCTTTCACTGCAGGTAAAAATTGCAGCTAACACACCCTGAAACCATTGAGGTATAACTAGAGCAGTCATCACCATGGTAACCTGCAGTAACGGACATCCACTTCCTGCAGCCATTCTGCAGTTCTGACTAAATGTTTACTCAAAAACTTATTGCAAGTTTCTATAAATTCACTGACTGATTTTTGTGTTTATGCCTTGTCTAATATCAGTATAAACACAATAATTATCCAGGGATGTGACCATACCATGAACTGACTTGCAAACATACTACTAATAATGAATAATTCTGCCTTAATTGGACACCAGTGGCATATTATTAAGGTGAATATAAATGTTCATAATTGGGTGAAAACAGTTCATTCCCTCTCTCCTAAAGGCGGTGGTGGTGCAGCAGGACTCATTCATAGAGGACCAGCGTCAGGCCCTAAACGAGCGTCTCACAGCCAATTCTTCCAGACACTCCTCTTCTTCTTCTCTGTCCTCTGCATCTTCATCTCGACCGTCATCTCTAATCGAACAAGAGAAACACAGGAGTCTGGAGAGGCAACGGCAGGAAGCAGCCAGTTTACAGGTCACTACACTACACGACCAAGCACTTGGCAAGGACAACTGAAAAAACAGCAGTCAGTTAGCAATATTTAGCAATGCAAGAAAGGACTGTCACTGTCATATAATTAGAGAGACTCATGTAGATTTTCAGTAATTATTATGTAGAATTTGTTTGATAATGTTATGTGCATTTGTACATACATATATACATTTGTAGTGCAATATTACTGCTTTGTCTAGAATGATCCACACAATCCATCACAAGGGAGTTCCAGCACTACGCTACTTTACAATTCGTAGTAAATGGTTAAATTTTTATATAGCACTTTTCCACCTTCAAGGCATTCAAAATGCTTTAAAACAAGCCCAAGGACACAACAACAGAATTCAACTTCACCAGCTACTAGTGGATTTGAGCGCTCAGCCAATGATGTTTATGTCAGGGGATTATGTGGGATTCGAACCGCCAACCTTCAGATCAGTGGGCAAATGCTCTTACCAACTGAACTACTTTCACTCCGCTTTCAGATCTGTGCAGAGGTGCGCCTATTCACACAAGGAATTCTAAACATATTTTTTTAGAAATAGGAACACTTGTAATAATGTATATGTTAAATGTCATACCACGGAACAATCCAGGGAAAGCAGTAGACCTCTCCATGGAGACAAGTAGATGGTGTACCCCCCACCAGAAAAGTGTACTTTTAAAGTCTGTCTGAGTGACTTTTTTAGACACAATTAGACTACAGTTTGTTTCCTAATGGCAGTTTGAGCTTGTATTATAATGGCTCTTTCCTGGTGCACTCAAACAGAAGCAGCAGGCTGCGCACCTTGAGGAGAAGCGAAGGCGAGAGAGAGAATGGGACGTGAAAGAGCGAACGCTGTGTGAACGAGAGGAGCTGCTGAAGGAAGAAGAGGAGCGCACGGAGAAGAGACGACAAGAGCTGCAGGAGGAGAGGGAGCTGCTGCAGAGGAACAAGGAGCAGTACCAGAGGGACCTGGAGCGTCTGAGAGAGGCCCAGGTCAGACTGGAGCGAGACAAAGAGGCTCTGCACCGGGACACAGAGAGGCTGGAGGCACAGCGCAGGGAGCAGGTCAGCACACTTTAATATAAATGTGTTCACTTACACTCACTTTTACAGCTGACTTAAGAATCATTGAGAGCATGTTTTTAATTGAGTTGCTTGTGTGACAATGTTTTATTCCTTTCTAAATCAGTCCTAAAAAGTCATGTCCCTTTTGTTTGTAGGCGGATCAGCTGCAGAGGTACAGTCGCACCTCTTCCATTACATCTGAAGACTCTGTTCGTTTCCCAAGCACCACTTCTCTAGACCTGGACTGCAAAGAAGCAGAACAAACAAAAGAGGTAAACCACAGTATATGGATGCTTTCACAAAAAAGCACTGAATAAAGTATGTGCTATAATTAGGCTAGTAAATGCATAACACTGATTTACTAGATCTTAAATTACATTTAAATGTTTTAAAAGGTGGAGCTCTCGACCTCTGCTCCCACTAAAGAGCCCTTCCTTCGTATTGGATCAAAACGAATGGGCAAAAACTTCAACCCCTTTGCCTCATCATCCTCAAAAACACAGGGGGCGGAAAAGGAGCCCAGCAGACTGCTGCAGCTGACCAAACCCAAGAAAGACAAGAAGGACAAGAAGAAAAAGAAAGGAGAGGCTCCACCCACAGGTCTGCATGGGCACAGGATCATGTGCTTTTTGCTTGCATTGCTCTTGTTTGTTGTTAACTGATATTTGTCTGCAGTAAAACATTGTTTGTGAAATGGGTTGTAATAAGTTTTATCTTTTCTGTCTTCCTACAGGGACTGGCGCAGTGTCATATTTGCAGAAAGATGGCGACAATTCCTCCTGCTAAAGGTGCTAACTGAACTGTGCTGTGGAGTTGTTTTACATTTGAAGACACATGTCTCTTCACTTGCTTTAATACAAGCCAATGGACAACTCCCAGGCCACTTAACATGTGGGAAATCATGTTGAATGCCTTTGGATCGGTGCCTAAGGGAGTTGTAATGGAAGTAGGATTGGTTTTATCTGCTGTGAAGAATGTTGGCAGAAAGACATTACAAAGTGCTTTATTGACTCCTAGAAGCTTTAACATGTGCATTTCTTTGAAGTGTGCTAACCCTGTGCATTTGGTGCTTGGAGACTTCTTGGAAAGAAAAGGAGCAGCCTAACCAGACGTGTGAGGTGGGGTTTTGTAAAGTGCCACTAACACCTCTGTGCTGTCCACACTGTGTGCTGGGGTCACCCTCTGTGGTCAGCCAGTGCTCCACAGCATTAACTGCACCAAACTCATAAAGACATGTGCCTTACCTATCAAAAAGGACCTTTTAGACAATCACCAAAATCAGTCATTGAAAAGCACTTTAGAGATAATGTACACCACTGTGTTCTCAGTTGGGAAAAGGTATGTTTTGAGAGTTGTACTATGTTGATAATGTAGAAAATGTTCATAATCACAGGCGGTAATAAAAAGAGCAGGGCTTTTTGATCAAATCTGGATGCTATCATTGATGAATTGTAGATATGAAACAAAAGGCAACCAATGTTCTGGTAACAGTTTTCTGCAGTGTAGCTAGAAATGAGTGGGCTCTGCCTAACACTGGTTCTCCCTGTCACTTGGATTATTCAAGATATTTGACCAAACAATGTGTCATAATTACAAAATAACTCTCACTCATCTTTAGAATGCATAAGGCAAGCTTTTTTGTTTTTATCCTGTGCTTTTGATCAGTACATTTTAGTGGTTTTGTTTTGCAAACTCATTCAACAATGACATGCACTTTACAGCACGTAAAGGAGGATGGGGATGGATGGGAATGCAAAGACTCACTCAAAGCGCTGTGTATATAGTTCATCCTAAAACACATGAAAAAGAGAGTCATGCGCTCTTATAGCAGCACATATTTCAGCCTAAAAACAAAACTGAGACATGCGTTCCTATAGCAGCATGCGCTTTGATCACATGGGGCTCATCCATCGGCCATTACTCAGAAGGAGCAGATTGATTTTCTCCTCCTTTCTCCAGAACACAGCTGAGAGGGAGCTGCAGCACTGGGCACCAGAATAATATTTCAGCCCAGGGTCATTTCCAGCCTTTCTGCTGAGAGGAGCACATTTGTTTCACCAAGAAACACACAGTATTTGACCAGCCATTCTGGTTAAAGGCAGTGAAAGGCTTCACACCAGCACAACATATTACTCTGCCAGTAAAACAACTATTTGAATTGAATTAACTTGAATCACTATTTTCCAAACACAATCACTGTAGCATTATACAAGTATAAAGCATTATAGAATCAATCTGAAATGGAAAAATATCACTTGTCATTTGACCACCACCAGGTTTCTGTTGTAAATTATAAAACTGAAACTAACTAGTTTCATACATCCCTTTCAGAAAGAATTGATTTCTTTAAAAAGTTTGTGAAAACATTGGCTTTAAAGGTGCACTATGTAACTTTTCAGCTTTGGGCTCTTCTACCATGTTCCACAATATGGTATTAAACTTATATAAGATGCATTTTTTTAAAAAATATATATTTTTGTTGCAGAAAAAACATGCATTCTTACTGTTACTTTGGTCACATCTTCATAAATCTCTCTCGTAAATTGGCCTTGTGGCATCTCCTGTTTGTTTCTATGGGGATTGAAGTTTAGTGTCATACTTGTGTCATACATCTTTGCAATACTGAAAAAGTTACGTGGTGCACCTTTAAGAAGGAATCAAGGCTTACAATACCGTACAATTCCAGCTGTTACAAAATGGGCAAAAACAAATGTAAAATAAAAACATCCAAATTATTTATTTTTGCAGCATTTGTTTTCCCTGTAGAATGTAAATTTGTATCCATTAAAATCTTTTAAATCTGATTTATGGCCCTTATAGCTCTGCGTTGAAGAGTCAGCTTTTCAAAACATGTGGATTTTAGTACAAGGTTCTACAAGATTGACATTACATTTCAGGAGCGTGTGCCATAAAAGGCTTCCTCTCATTCCTGTAACTCTCATGTGCTAATTAACTGTTGGCGATGCATTTGAAAAAGCTTTCCACTAATCTTACAACTGATGCACTGTGTATTAAGGCTTTTTGAACACGTTTTTGTACTAAAACAGAAGGTACAAACCTAATTTTTCTTGTGTATAAAATTTAAAAAGGGCAAAGCAACAAAAAGGTGTAAATAGATTTTCTGTACAAATATGAACTTCCAAAGTATTGACAGTTTTTTGTTGGATGATTGTTTTAATAAGTAAGAAAGTTTTATTTATCTGTTCCTAGATTCAAATGTACAGTATTGGGCTCCCCTCCATTAAACTATGCAGTCTGACAAAAGTCTTGTATGGCGTTTTCTGTTCTACAATATTTCGAGCTCAATTAGCAGGTTTTCTTGTGTAGTTTTTGAGTAACAACTTGTATCTGCCTCAGCACTACACACATGATTATCACCTCGCACTCTGAAAACTCAAACTGATAAATCCACAACTCCAGGAGTACAATCTAAAATAGCAAAAATAAATCATGGCACTGAGGTCTGACCTATAGATGAAAGAGGGATGTAATACCAACAGTACACGGGGCTCAGAGGGCAGGGCTGTTCTGGACCAGGGCAGTGGTTTCCCAGACTTTCATGTCACAGTCGTATATCTTGAAATCATATTTAGACTCCCACTTTGGTAACCACATGAATATAGTGCACAGAGCAGTTAACAGAACACATAACAATACTGCCAGGAGTAGGAGTACGCACTGCCTGGGTAGTAGAGTCCAGTATTTACAGTATTGTAAACGTCTGTGTGTGATTCACTCGTCAGCCTTGACCCAGCGGCTGTTTTATGTACAGTGATATGAGTCACATCCACTCACAGCTGCAGTGTGAGGCAGCAGTGCACGGACCATGCACGGATTATTTTATTTTTATTTAACAATTTAGCATTTTGTTATTCTCAGACTGAAAGAATTACCACACAGAAACATAACCCCAGTAGTGTTTGAATACTTTTCTGTTTTCTTCTCGCTCTCCTCTTTTCTTGTCTTTCCTGGCCGTGATTGATCTGAGCCTGTGCTGATGATGCTACTTTCAGAGAACGCTCCATTATCAGCTGAGTTATTGGACTGTTAAACCTTCCTCTGAATTGCAAAACACAACAAAACCACCACCAACACTATAGAATATATCAATACTCGTAAATATATTTTAGGCATTTGTAGGCGAGCTAAAATTATGACTGGGCTTTTCCACGTCCATTTATTCATCAGATGTTTTCTGTTGACGGGGCACTTCTCTTTTCTGTTCTGGCTAAATGCACGTTACATCACAAGTCTTGTCTGGCCCTTCACATCAATAAATCATGCTCTCCCATTGGGCAAAGACGTAAGTCATCCACTGATGAATTATGGATGCTGCTGTGCAGTCATGAGTGTAATTCAATTCAAGATACTTGTTTAAATACCACTTTTTCCACATAATATTAACATTTTATTGAAACAGAAACAGTTTTAAAAAGTAAAAAAAAAAATACCATATGTACGAAGTTTATATTTAATGTCTAAAACACTGAAAAGTAGCATTTGCCTCAAAACTACATTGCTCTATACTTTACTGGTGGTTTTCAGACTCTAGAATGTAATGTTATACTCCCAGATGGAGGCAAGAGCCAAATTTCCCTATTGTTTGGCTTGTATTTTTCAGTGAAATATCCAAATAGTAATTTCACAAATATTGAACCTGATATTTTTATTGACTAAACCCAAGAACTGACTGCATTACAATATAATTTTGCACTTTAGCTGCCCCTCATCTATATAATTGGCCTAAAGATCCAGCGATACATGTTGATGCACAATGCAGCTAATGTTACAAGTAATTATGTTTAGTTTCCTCTGTATTGTCAACATCATGCCATGATGATGAAGCATTTCCCCCCTTATAACCTTCATGTTTTAACATATATTGAACTCAGTAGTGTTAATAATCAAACTTGGAAGAGAATTAGAAAAGTGAGTCAATGTTTATTCACGAGTATAAACTGTATGACACATTTCTACAAAGATCTTTCTTTAGTTTTGCAGATAACTTCAGAAAAATGACAGTCCATTCAAAACATGTTCCTTCAGAAAACTTTACAAAGATCAACCCTTCATCTTGTGCAGCAGTCAGACCCAGACGGACTAAAACATAATGACATCTCTTCACAGAACAAGAAATACACCAAATACTTACAGAGTTACACAGGTGATGCTTGTGTCCTGTACCGTCTCATTTTCTCCAGCACTGCTCGTTTGAAAAGTGCATATTTTTCCTATTTTTAAGTGGCTCCAAATGCCTGTTTGCAGTGATGGATATTTCATAACATTCTGTGCTTGTCACAAAAGTCCCAGCAGCGAATTGTAGCGTATAGTTTGAGACATGCTTATTCCGTTACAAAAGGGAGATGTGTGTGCAGGTTTGTGCAGTTTTAGGTCGCTAGCTGTGCACAAGGCTAAGCGCATGCCTTCAGTTAGCGTTCGAGTTAGTTCCTGTGTAGTTTTGAGATTTAAAGTTTTGAGGTTAAACTAAGTGAATCACAGGTCATACAGTTCAAGTGCCTATGACAGGTTAGAGTTTGACTAAAACACTGTTAAGATAGTCAAATTTAAGATTTTTGCAACGACATTCACACACTTTCAACAATTTGGCCATTATTTTAGGTTAAAGATTTTACTTCCTGGTTGAAAAACAAAACAAAAACATCAGATTCCTTAAAGGTGCACAATGTAACTTTTTGGTTGGGGGTTAGTCGCCTGCCTGGAATGTTCCAAACTATGACTTTAAACAAAATCTACCTTTATTTATTAATTACAGGTTGTTTTACTGCTCAAAAATAGCAAGAAAAACAATCTGACCTGTAACTTGCTCTGGTTTGGTCTCCTAGAAAAGCTTAATGCCATAGTGTGAAAAATCTCAGGCAAAGCAATGACATCTCCATGAAGAGAATTAAATAATATTTGACAAACTCTCCATCAGAAAAATTACACAATGCACCTTTAACTGTTACAAAACATCTCTAATGTACAGAGAGGATTATCTGGCAAATAAAAATTATTTTCCACATATTTTTCAACTTTTCTTTGCAAATTTCCCCTTGATTGGTGTAATAATTTTATTTATATTTACAATAGTTAAAATCCCACCAAATTAAGTCAAAATTAGAGAATTATTCAAATCTGTCATACACACTTTAACTCCAATACTGGCCATTATTACAGAAAATCGTGATAAACAATTACACATAGTACTTATGTGTATCTAAAGACTGTAGTATGTTTAGGTTTTTTGCATTGGTTTGTCAATTTCCAACAAAAATCAAACAGTAGTGGTTGATAGTAATACAAAATTTAAAATAAAGTTTAGGGTTATAGGGATATTTCTTTTTCTTTTTTGCAGTACAGTTTTGTTAGTTGGCAATGTAACTCTATGTGTTCCAGGCACATTTTCATAAAGAAATAATAAGATTTATACATTTTTGGACTAGAAAGCAACTTGTCAATGACTTATCAAAACCATTAGAAGACAAGAGCTAAGACAGGACGCAGTCATTAATACTAAAATGAAAAAATCCAAGTCATTTGAGTGTAAAATCATCATCACCAGTAAATACAATATTACATATCCAGGAATAGAAATGTATTGTAGTCATCAGTGTGAATTTGCCTTTAAGCATTCAAAAACACTAGGAGCACAGCACCAACCTCATATTCAAAATCTTTTGCCACTGAAACATTTCTTAGCTAAAAAATAATTGACTTGTAAACAGTGGACCTCCTGAAATGAACTGAAATGTGTTTGTGCATTTAGAAAGTGGAGAATAACTGACATCTCCAAAAAGAGCACATGCTTTTGTTACATTTTTCTCTTTGTGCGATATGGAAATTTCTGATTCAAAGCAGCCTCGGAATGAATACAATTTTCTCCTCAACTTGAAAAGGGGTATTAATGCGTTTTGTACCTTGCTTGCCATTCAAGCTAAAATTGTAGTGTATTTTATTAAATTAGAGCTTATGCCTTCAGATTTGGAATGATACAGAAGTGGGGAATTAAAACAGCTTTAAGAAAGTCAAAAAATAAAATATCCACCAAAAAGAGTCCATCAAATCTTCAGTCAGTTCTATCAAAACATTTGTGACAAGAATCACATTATTTTGGAAGCGTTGTGTGTCTTTGGCCTCACAACCCACAGTCTGAAGTCTGAACAGGTGTGCAGCAGTTGATGAATACAGTGGCCCATTGGCAAAATATATAAAACATCTTACAGTTCTCCCACTGGGTTTGTCCTTCCATAACGGCCATAGGAATCTATAAAGAGACAACACAGAAACAATATAAAGATAATAAGGGCAATAAATAAATAAAACAATTACTCAGAGAAAAGCTTCATCCATCCCCCTTTTCAAATCATGCATGTTTGTATCTGTGACTGTAATGTGCAATGTGCTCCTCAAGGATACACTGAAAAAGTGTATTAAAGAACAGAGGAGATCAGACATTAAATTTTAAATACTTTTAAAAATGTATGGCACCGATTATCCTATATTACACAAAATAGATGCTTGTGATCTTTAAATCATGTTAAAATACCTCCTTAAAAACATACATGGCGTTGTGTTTTGTTTCATATTACACATGTTTGAGTAACCCTTTATTGTTTGTCTGTATCTCCACAGCTCAAACTTCTCTGTTCCACCTTGTGATGTCATTTAGTTTTCATATTAACAGCTACATTAGCTTTAGTTTAGCAGAGTTTGGCAATTCCAGGGTGGAAATTATTAAAATGATTCTAGTTTGAATGGGGTTTAAAACACAGTGGAGCACTTCCTGCATTACCACATGACATCATAATGGTAGAACAGAATGTTTTCAGTTTGAGAGACTCAGCCTAAATATGCAGTGTTTGTATGATAAACATGAATGAAACAAAACACAACTCCAGGAATGATGATGAGGAAACAACATTATAACACAGATGAAAAGATGGTGTAATATGGGCCATTTCATTTTAGTCTCAGATCTCATCTCTTTGATCCCCACCGAATAAAAAAAAACAAAATTGTTCATACAATTCTGAACAATAAGTCAATATAGTATTTATTTTGGCAGGCCAGGCTTACTGTGGTTCTTTTTAATGTGCACCACTTTTAAGGCTAAACACTGAAGACCCAGAAAAGCTGTTGTTATACAATTTATAACTCACATCTCACATCTCATTTTGGCATATGAAACCTAAAGTCTTACACTTCTATTTTGCTTTGAATTCAAATACACGCCTCTCAAAAATGATAATACTTGGCCACTTAATATGCAGAGACAGAGTTTATCCACAGTTGGCAGACACACAAATTAAACTAGTTTGCGCTAAAATGACAAATGATTAACAAGGAACAGCAGACACAGCTACTGTAAAGCCATGTATGCACCAGTATTGACTTATTATTTAGTTCCACTTTAACTAGACACTGTAAAATGCATATTGGGTCATGTTTTTCCTCTTCCTAATTCCTGGTCGGATAAGCCTCTGCCTCCTTCAGATCCCCTATGCGTGACACTCGGTTTTCATGGGATTCTCTCTGCGTCTGTAAAATAATCCTGACAAGTTATTAGCTGGGTTTTTGATATACTCCCTAATCCCTCTCCACACACACACACACACACACACGCCCACAAACTCATGTTTATATAAGACCGTCTTTTAAAATATGGTATGGAACACTTCAGCCCTAGAGCAGCACCAACATGAATAAATGATCAAATGAAAAGTGGAATAAAAATGTTACAATTTATTTCCTTTTCATGTCCTCCAGCCACAGTGCATGTCTTGAGTCTTAGCTTACGCACAAGTGTTTAATCTGCAGTCACGCATTAACAACAAAAAGAGCTGTATCTTAATATGTTTCATGCCAAGGCCAAGATGCGTCTCGGTTATATCTACAGAGTTTGTTTGCACTGACCCCGCTAAATATTGTGCTGTTCGCTACAGCAAAAAACTACACTTTATAAGGCTGTACTGTTACAATTATATTCAAGGACATATTTTTTCTGTTGCTAAATATCAAGTAATAAAAAAGAATCTATAGAAAACATGGAATTAGTGATGCCCATCTTAAAGCCGCCATTTAGTCTTGCATTTTATTTTCACACTATTTTTGTATCTTAAATCATATAATATAAATGTATAAATGGACATAGCTAACCTGCTGGGCACTGTTTTCCAAAAAGGAAGTGGGCATGGGGGCATTTCTAGCTCCATCAACTCCATTTGACTTTACATTAACGCTCTTCGTGACCCTGGTATATTTTTGCCATTTTGTCCATTAAGAGCTTCATTTGTCTATGATCTTAAGTCAATTTTTTATATTTTAGAACTGATCAGAGTCCAATCGTGAATCTCCATCTCATTTCTTTTTTAGTACCTACAGTATTTCTCTTCTTCTGCTGCTCTTATCTTACTTTAATTGGATTCTAATAGTTAATTATGGTTTTGGCTGAAAAGATACACTAAATAGGCTTGAGCTGACTCTTCACATTGAAATACAGTTTGCTATTGTTGTCAAGTAAATTAATATATATTCCACATATTTCAGGTACACATTAAAAGTTCTGATCTGCAAGAACATTTTGTACAAAACTGAATAGAACCATGCTCCTCTGACAATATCTGCCATTCAACTATTATTAAACTATCAGGGCTAGAAATTACAAACAATATTATGCCCAATTGGGTCCATAATTCATGTCCTGATATGAAATAAATAAAAACAAAGTGAGATAAGCGCTGCCAATTACAAGCAAGCAGTCAATGTGCAATTAGACTGGCTTGCTGCAGGCTCTGGGGATCTACTGTTGCTGAGTGCAGCTCTACACTCATATCAGCGCCCACCATTAGCAAAGGCTTAGATCACGCACTTTTAGAGGAAATTAATCCAGGCTTATGATGTTTAAAGACAACAAAAGGACCTCATGCACACTGGCTAGAAGTGCGTCCAATATTATTACAAAGGCACAAGGATGCACGCAGATATATGAGATGTGATAACGGTGGCAGAAGGGAATCCAGTTTCACAACATCAATTTTTGAAAGAGTGGGGGCGGCTTGGAGGAGAGGATGGATATGAGCAAGGATATTTATATTCAGGCTCCCACTGCAGCAGCCTGTGGACTTTCTCTAGGATCAACAGAGGCACACAGACATTTTGAGTCTCTGAAAAAAATGAAGTGAGGGTTTTTGGAGCCAAAGTCGATGCAAGGTTGTGGAGGCGAGTTGCAATGTTTTACAGATGTAACAGGTATAAAATGCTGACAGATTTTAGAGAGAAACATTGTCAGTGTCATGCAGCCCTTTTGAATACAGCTTGAAATACCAGTATATATACGAGCCATATCAAGACATATAAGGCATATAACGGATAGTTTAACAAATATTTAAGTACATTGTAAGTAGATGTATAGCCTAAATTGCCAAAATTCTGCACAGTCTTTGTTGTGCAAGTATTTTACAGCTGCTCCTCTCCTGCTGCAAGCTTGTCATTCTGGCTTCAACTAGGTTTTGGCCCAAGGAAAACTAAATGAAGCTAAGGTGTGAGTGTGTCCTGGTAGTCAACCAAAAACAGCAAGTAACTATAAAAAGGAAGGTATTCAAAAGATTCAAAGTTTCTGAGATATTTCAACTACCATCCAGAAGTTATCCAGAAGAAATGTTAATGGCATTAATAGGAAAAACCAAAAAATATAATAAATGATCTTACCTGAACACTATACGGGCAGCCTTCACCTTTAGGCAGGTAGGTGTTTCCATGTGCTGACGAAGGCAGTTGGGATGAGTGAATAAGGCACAGTTGTAATGGAGTTCCAACTATCTGAAGTGGGATCATAACAGTCCAGAGTTTTACACCTCTGTGTCCCAAAATAGCCTCCGACCACATAGAGTTTGTTTCCAGAGGCTACGGCGTGACAGCTCATGCGTTTGGACGTCATGTCGCCCACTCGAGTCCACTGGTTTGTGTCACAGTCAAAACGATAGGCAGACGCAGCGGTGAATTCAGTGTCTCCTCCCATAATGAAAATCTGACTCCCCAAAACAGCAGCTGCAGTGTAGCGCCAGGGCTGAGGGCACTCGGCCGCTATGGTCCACCGGTTTCCTACAGGGTCGTAGCACTGGACCTGCATAAACAAAGACTAATGAATAATGGTGAGAATTGATACTTTGCAGTGACATCATATTTTTTATGTATTGTTGGGGCTGTATTTCTATCAGTGGTGGATAAAGTACTCAGTTATGTTTCTTAAATAAAGGTACAGTAAAGTATCACATGAAAAACCTAATCTTAAGTAAATGTATTAAAGTAGATATTTAAATATGTAAGAGAGTAAAATAGTAAAACCTAAGAGATTTTTTAAGAGTACATTTTCAGAACAATTAAAGAATGACATTTTTCTTGCTTTGTTGTTTCTTGTTTTGTTCAAAGTTGGTACAGAAACTCAAATTAAATGTGCTAAAAAAGTATCAGCCATTTTATAGTAGATTTTACTTTTAAGCCCAGATCTAAAATGTAGTGGCATAGAAAATACAGATACATTTTCTCAAATGTAAATGTAAAACCACTGTAGCTTACATCCACTGTAAAATGTACTTAAGTACAGATACCTAAAGTACTCAAGCACTGTACTTTTACTTTTATGCTTTGTTATGTTCCACCACTGATTTCTATGCATTTTTGTTGTTCAGCATTTACCACAGTGACACAATGCACACATTAGCAAAAAACGTTTTTAGACACAAAATGGATTTAAACAGCACATTTTCAGCCTGTTATCAATACAAGATTTCATAGGGGTTTGATTTTCAAGAAAAATACGAGAGTGACCAGCTGAAAAACTGTTGGTTAATGTTAGCTACATTGTGACAGGTCAACTCTTTCTGTTTAGATTAAAGTCCAATTTTTGCCACAGTTACATCAGCTGCAGTGTAGCAATAATGACGTTAACGTGCAATGTCATAAGAAATGTACACACCTTGGATGCTTTGTCTCGGTGAATTGTGGTTCCCCCAAACACAAACAGCTTAAGTTTGGCACTGACTACAGCTGCATTACTCACTCCATCTCTTAGTGGAGCCATCATTGTCCACTTATTACTGAGAGGGTCATATCTTTCGACCTGGACAAACACAATGACAAAGACATAGATAGCCAAGCACTTATAAGGAAAACAACCTGAGATATAGCGGTAATTATTAAAGACAAATGATGGTCCTTTAAAATAAAATGAATAAAAATGAGTCTTGTAAGCTTTAAGCTATGTTAGCATGCTGTTGCCTCATATCTGGAGTTATGTCAAAGTTATGTCAATCATTCAGACATGTTTGAGTAATCCTTTATTTGTCTGTTCTGACATAACAAAGTTTTTAGAACTTTTTCACCATGGTTAGTTGGTTAAACATAAGTGAATGAAAGAAAAATAGCATAATATGGGCCCTTTAAAGCCTTTTCGTGATTTTGTTCCCTACCTGTTTTAAAGAGACAGATGGAGAAGCAGGAAATACACCTGCTATTGCTGTGTGTCCTCCTACAACATACAGACTGTTTTCCAGCTCAGCAGAACCATGTCCAAATCTGCACAAAAAACACAACAACTGATTAACAAATCTACACCACACTGACCAGATTTCTCTTTTTATGACTTCCTGCACCTACCTGGCTATTAACATGGGTGCCCCCTTTGACCACTCCTCATGGACAGTGTCATAAATCCACACATCTTTGGACACGCCGTTCTCAGAGCCTCTGCCGCCCGTCACATAAACTTTACAGCCGATGGCACAAGCACTGAACTCCTTCCTGGGACTAGGGAGGTCGGCTTTCGGTATGATCTCTTTTGCTTTGTGATCAACCTTAAATAATAAATAGCTATTAGGGACTACAGATGGAAAACAGCCAGTGGGTTAATTCTGGCATATTTATATTGTTGATTAATTTGCATTGTCAATTTAAATTTACACAAAGATAGTGATAGTGATAGTTTTCGCATACTACACTGGGTGCGCGTGCATATGTGTCTATGCACATGGGTTGTCAAAAAAGGGTTGCCAATACCTAGATAATAATTTATACTAAAACTAGTATAAAAAGTATAGTATAATTATTTTAAGTTTTGATATTTTTGTAAATATTGTCAATTTTGGATCTTATGATGGTCTTCTATATCGGAACTGGACTAAAACCAGATGAAAATATTAAAGTAATCACTACTACTTATTAAAAAGGTTACACTACAATCACTGCACTATTATCAATGAGTACTGGAATTGGTTTCAAATATAGAGCCTTATCCATAGCATCAAAATAGCCTAATGTTAATATTTTGAAAACACTGGTATGTAGTCTGTATGTAGTACCATCCTTTTCACATCTAACCTCAAAATCTGGAGCAAACACCGTCAAATCAGTCTAATGTCTTGTCCATTGCCTTTAAATTACAGCACAACTTCTTTTACTCGCCTACAGATATACTTAAGTTCAATTAACACTTTTGGCCACAATAATCAATGTTGATACCTGATATATTTTGTCACACATAAAGGTCTGTCCCCCCAGTATCAGCAGCGTGTGTCCTGCCTTGCGTGGCCGTGCACATGGACTTGTCACAACTCCATCATTCTGGAGTATTCTTTTCTTACACTGCATGGCCTCCTCTACGATGGATCTGCAAAAAGAGACAATTATTTAAATCAAGAGCTGAAGATGTCTTAATCCTCTTATTAAAGCTTGGCATTATTCTTCATCAACTGACACACATCTCATGCATCTTAATCCCTTCTTTAAATGCTAGTTTAATTTGAGAGCAGTTGGGTGCTACCCAGGACTTCTTCTCCGTTTTGGCAGTCTTTGTATAGAGATATGTCGACAAATAAAATATGTCTAACGCTAAATAGATGAGTCATGCAGCTTTTGGCAGTAATGCCGCATCTGCATTTTGACAAATATTAAAACTGCTAAACAGTATCTTCAGCCACAGCCAGACATTACTTGGGTAAGCCCAAGTAATGTTTGTGTATGAAAGTCAATATTAGTTATGAATATTTTATGGTTCAACAGTAAATAGATACACCACATGTATCAAATGTGGGGGAGGACTTGACAAGCCAATTTGTAATTGATTTAACCATTTGCTACTCATTACAGAGAAACTAAATATGAAAAATGTAATCTTGAAATGTAATGCAAATGTAAATCCCCATTCAAAACCACTCAAAGAGTCATACAATAAGAGAATTTTGCTATGCCATTGATTTTATGTGCGTTTTTATGTAGGTTTGATGAAGTTGAAATACTGTTTACAAAGAGATATCCCTGCTCTGGCTTATCACTTCAGAGTGAAAAAACACTGAGCACTCACTGCCAACACCTTGTTATTTTAGCCTGCAGAAGAATAATACTCCCTACAACAGAAGCATAGCCAGACTGCACTGTAAAAGACTGGAATGGACAACACTATCACAGTGTCTTGAGGGTTCATGTCTCCGGATGCTGGGTTCCATATTGATGGTAAATAAACGTTTTCCTGTGTTAGAATTTCAGCGTCATGCCTCTTTTCTTCAGTTCTCAGGCTACAGTTTATTGTAACACAAGTATGTGTCGGACCTGCTCCTCTTGTCCGCCATCACCAGCTCCTCACAGGCCACAGCCTCCAGCAGACACTCGGAGGGCAGTAGGGCCAGTCTGATGCCCCGGAGCAGCTCGGGGAGGTAGTGCCGTCGCCCCTCCAGGTCAAAGCGCACCCACCGCATCACAGAGTTAAACACCACCTGCAGCAAGGCATGTGTCAAGATTAGCATGGCTAGAATTAGCCAGATGATGTCTATGATACAAAATACAATAAATTTCCCCACATATGGCAACTATTCCTCAACCCTCAACATGGAAAAACATGAATATATGAGGTGTGTCAGGAGGTCCTTCTGGCTTAAAGAAGACCTATTGTGCTTATGTCTGCTATATAGTTATACTCTATGACACCTACAGATAATTGTGATATAATCTGCACATTTTCAATATTCATCTAAAATTACTAAAACAAGTCTTTAAACTAGAAAACTGCGGCACCCCATGGGAGCAGATGTTGCCATAAACACCATCACAACAAAGTGGCGTGAAATTGTCAGCACTTCCTTTGAATAGCTGTGGATCACACTAGTGAGTAGCAGATTTTTTTTTCAATGGTGCTAAAATGACTACATAATGTTGCTGAATCCTATATGTATCATCAATTAAGATAAGTAAGATAAGTTAATCATCATTATGTCATCTTGAAAATAAGCAATTAAAACATTGAAACATGAAACAAAAATCACACTAAATACAACTTTAGCTGAGTAAATGATGAGAAGAAACATCTATAACATGGTTAAAAGATATGTAAAGTTAATTTTGTATAAGAGGTCTGCTTTAAAATATTAACATTTGAATTACTGCACACCAGATTGGGAGGGAGCATTGGTTCCAAAGAAAAGGCTTGGTTTGCACTGTAATTACATGCTATTGGCCCAACTCATACCACTTAGATGGTTATACTCTGTGACAGAGAGATGTGCCCACAATGTTTTAGTCTATTGAGCACTTTTCTTCAGTAATTGACCTATAGTGGTTGCATTTCTCATAACTGTATTATGGTACAACCATGGTGACGGTTTAATGTTGCAGCCCGTGTGGTTTTATGACTGGTGGTTTACTGAAAAATTACCCCATCTACCTCTTACATAATGCGTTTCCTATTTTCCTATTTATTTATTTATTTATTTATTTGTAAAGGAACAAGCACATATTAATGAACATTTCACTTTTAAGATTAAAGACATCATTGGTCATTTCCATCGTCATCTTTTATTTTTACTTATAAAATTATATTTAAAAATTATATAAAACTACGCCTTATTTGACACTACTTATTTAGAATTTATTATCATCAGTTATATTTTATATTTTTCTTATCATGTGATGTGTGAGCTACTGTGTCACATAATTTCCCTTGTGAATCAATAAAGTGTCTAAGTGTCTAAGTCCCTTTAGTTCCCACTATACCAGTTCATGTTCATATGTTTTTTTTTGTTAACTGTCTAATAGAAAAATACATGTGTAGAATTATAAGAAGCCTCACCTGTTCATCCTCAATCTCCAGCTCGTCACTCAGGATCAGCTCTAAGAGTTTGTCTTTGGAGAGACTGTAGAAGTCCTCAGACTCTCTGACCTGAGGAACACATTATACTTGTATTAGTGTCAAATACAGCAGGGACACAAAGACAACATCAATACGTCTCTTAGCTCCTGGCTCCAACTCTGAAAAACAAAGAAAGTGCTTCTTCAGCTGTTTTATGTGCATTATGATGTCATGCTAAAACTTCTATTGATTCAATCAGTTTAAAGTGAAAGTACGGCCAAGTCAGTGCAATCAGCAGATGAGATTAGAAATTCTTAAAACCACACAGTCCATTTAATTGTTATCCATTGCCAAGGTAGTCTCAGAGAGAAACTTGGGCCAAAACTTTCACTTTTGCTAGTGCAAACAATTATTCTATGCAAGTCTTGCCAAACTAATACCCATACATTATTGGGTCAGAGAGACTACAAGGCACTGGGCCAAAGTGGCTCTGTGACGAGTTTCTCGTTTGCACTGAATGTTTAATTGTTAAATTGTTAAACTATGTCTGACTCACAATACACCGATTTCTGTCAGAAGCCCATAATAAGCCAATATACTCGCTATGTTAGTTTAGAAGCCTAGTTAAATAAAGTCACATCTAATCCTTGTAATTAATATTTTAACTATAAAGCCACTTTTCTCTTTGTCTCTTGCGAATGCACAGAAAAGCTAAGTTAACAGCTACCTTTTATCTTTGGCTCAGTAGAGATAGGCAATTCCAGATCTGAAATTATTTAAACTGTAATTCTAGTGAAGGTGTATAGCGTTTCAAAACAAAGTGAAGAACTTCCTATATTACCACATGACATCACAAGGTGGATGCAGGCGTTTGTTTGTTTAACATGTGTGAATGAACAAACACAAGACAACTACCGTAATTTCTGGACTATAGTGCGCACCTTATTATAAGCCGCATCAACAAAATTTCAGCTAAATTTCAGATTTGTACATAGATAAGCCGCACCTGAATATAAGCGTCCACACCTTCAAAAACATTCAGTTCAGGCCGTCTGCTTTTATTGCCT
>JACN01002889.1:0-12483 GCA_000787155.1 Scartelaos histophorus | reverse complement strand
TTATTTTAATTTTTTTGCACATAGTATCTATAGACACTATAGACAGTGTCACTCTGGCTCCTCTGCCTGTTTATCCATCCATCGCTGTGTCTGCGCCTCAACTCTCGCTTGCTGCCTGCCAGTTGCATAATAAATAGTGCCTGCTCGGTTCACATGGGATCACAAGTTTGCGCATTAGCATTCCAAACACAGGCACACAAACACACACACAATGCAGCGGCTTACAGCAGTGACAGGAGCAAACCTGTCAGACTAAACAGCGCCTAAACCCAACGAGGATAGAGGCTCCAGTGTGATGCTTCACTCTGCTGTCTGCACCTGATCCGAGCTCTCAGAGAAAAAAAACAGCACAAACTGTACAAATGTAAAGCCATTTTATAAATATTGATGGGTGAATCAATGTATAATGCATCAGAACAGAGATAGCATCTTTACACATTTTTAGGGGAAATGTGCAAATACTAAATAATATAATCACAAAATAATAATTGAAATTAATTTTTAAGTTCCTTTTCATACATAGACTGTATGAAGAAATGGACAAAAGGAGTGTCACAGCACCCATAGTATTTGGCACCAGTCAAATGAAACTCAAGAGCAGGGCACCAGACGGGGGAGTCTTTATGCCCGGGCCCCCCAGATTTCTGTCTATTGGCGTGTTCTTGAGGCTAGTGTTTTAAGAGGCATATTTTGAGCCAGTTTCATATTAGGAAATGAAATTCATTTATAGACAAAATAGCTAAATATAAACACCAGGATCATGTAGACTGGGTTAATATGAACACAAAAATGACAAGGCTCAAAGTAGAAGTTAGAGAGAGGGGGTGACTTTACATTTTTCAGTGTGAAGTCAATTAAAAAGAGTCGATAGAGCTGGAAGCGCCCCAATGTTCACTTCCTCAGAAAGCGGCAGCTAGCGGGTTACCTATGTACATTTATAAATACAGTTTATGTATTCAAACCAGGATGTAATTAAAAATACATAAAGACTTTAAAGATGCACTCTTTGGTGAAGGTGTCACCATCTGCTTTTTACCATAGAGATGGTGCCTTGCCTTTTTTTCATAGAGGCAAGTAGGGGACGCCATCAGTTCAAGTTACAGGTCAGATCTGTGAAGAGGCGACCCCACTTACAGTAAGATTTTTTTCAAAGATTTTTTGCAAAAACAGATATGCTACCATAGTTGTAAACACTCCAGTCATATTCATTGCATTTCTATGGAGCAACCCTATGGAGCCAAGTAAGCAGCAGACTCTATCAGAAAAGTTGCATAGTGCTCCTTTAATATTCTTTAGAGAGCTTGGTCATTTATTGTGCTCAAGTACTCAAGAATGATTTAAACTAAATGACAACCTTCATATTCAGTAAGTGAGCGCACTGACATTGTACTGACAGTCCAAAGTTGAAGTGGCCATTCATTTTGACATTTACAAATACATCAACAAATGAAAACCCGGGACTACCATAAAAAACAATCAATATATACAACTTGGGACTGTGGGATTGCTTATTTCTATCAGACTCCCTATTGCCTCATAGCCTTTAACTGTAGTACACACTGGTCCTGGGACGCAGAGCTGGATCAGACCTTCAGAGGGCCCTGAGCAAAAGTTGGCTTGGAGGCCCTTGTTACATCAGCTGAACTCAGGCTATTTCTAAAGGTGCATTGTGTAACTTTTCTGATGAAGGGTCCATCAAATACTTTTCTCCATGTAGATATATTGCTTTCCTGGGTGTTTTTGCGCTATGAAACAACCTATAAATGTATAAATGTAAGGTAGAGCTGTTAGAAACAAGCAGGTGACTCTGTACCGGCAGTTACTCAACGCAGCTTTAACATTGCCCACATCAGACAGTGAAGCACAAAGGCATGTTTAGAGGCTTAGAATCGCAATAGTCACAATAAAAAAGCAAAAACATTTTTTGAATTGTCACCAGAGAAATTGGAATATATAGACATTTACGTTGAGGAGCAAACCAGGGCCTGTTTTCTCATAACTACACGTAGATTTATTGAAAGTTAATGGGCCATTGCCAGTTTGCTTTTTGTACAGAATGATGTCCCTACAATGAATGTTGTAATCAGGAACTCCTTGAGGACTCACCGAATGAAATGATAAATATTTTAATAATACCTGAGCAGAGCAGTGTCAGACACACCTCTGAAATCCGGAGGCACTGGAGAAACTGCTTATATGGACTATAAAATATTATCATTGTTGTATTTGTTGTCTTCTGTCTGTCTTTAAAGGTTCTACATGGACCCACAGGAGTCTGAAACAAAAGGTGGGGGGCCTTGCTGCACTGTGGGGCCCTATATAACATGTGCAGTCTGTGTATTGGGAGATCCGGCTCTGTTAGGACGAACGGAGGAAGGAGGATGGATAGGTTGGGGGTTGCAGCTAACACCAGTGAGGCTAATTAGCAAGATTAGCAGCAGAGCGAGTGACTGCTGCTGACCTAACCGCTAATGCTCTCCACCCAGCCCATTTAATCCAATTCTCTGCCATTATCTCTAGCCTCTCTGCACTCTCATTGCTCCGAACTGTCACTAACTGCTCCGTGTCATCCTTTTGTTACGTCCCAGGGTCAGTAAAGGGGCCAAAGGGAGTTAATGGGAGAAGAGGACTGTATATAGACTACTCCAGTTATGAAAATAAAGTGGGTTAACACACAGGAAGGAAACTATATAAGACATCAAAGTTTGGGAATTGGCTGGCAAAGAATAAGATGACAAAGTATTATTAAAATCCTGCTTTAAAGGAAATGTGCTTTAAAGGTCTTATATTATGCTAAATTGATTCTTTAAGTCATGCTATAATGTTGTTACCACATCAAAAACATACCTAAAGTTGTGTTTTGTTCTCTTATTCACACATGTTTGAGTAAGACTTTATTATTGGTCTGGCTACATCTCTAAAGCTCAATTTGGCAATTCCAGGGCTGAAATGATTATAGAGTTTAGAAACACAGTGGAACACTTCTTGGCCCTTAAATAACACAAAACAAACCAAACCAATGAATTTTGCAGTTGAAGGTTTCCATAAATTGGCGCCTGTTCTTGGCAGAAGTAACAGGACTCTGGGGCCCGACCAAACAGTAAGGAGTCCCCCAAAAGTCCACTGCAAGCATCACTTTAATTTTGCTTCCAAATAAATATTGGTCTAGTACTTTACAACTGCCCCGCTGCTCGCCCAGGAAAAATAAATCATGTCACAATAAAACAAAATTTGTTCAAACATTTTCCAAGCACAGATGTTACCGGAGAGATGTGTTTGATTGAAGGAATAAGAACTTTTTTGCACGATGGTGGAGTGGTGAGCACTTTCAACTCACAGCAAGAAGGAATTAGAGTTAGGGATCACAGGGTCGGTACAGACTCACAATACAGTATTATCACAATATGCAGATACATGCGATAATCGATATATTACCCATGAAATTCTGTGATATATTGCCGTTTTTAAAGAGCCAAATGCAAATGTTAAACCAATGCCTGTGCAAAGTTAATAGGAAAGTTTCCTTCAAACACATTTGTAGTAAAGCCCAATAAATTAACTTGGCGATATATCAATACAGCAGCCCACGATAACGATAATGAATCACATATCATCATATTTCAATATCTTAGTACCCCCCTAGAAGGTACCAGGTTTCATTCTTAGCCTGAGTTGGGTTTTTTGTGTTGTTTTCTGAGCACTTTTATCTAATCAACATAAGATTAAGCACAAAAACCAGCCCAAGCTCTGAGATCGGTCCCTAGAGCCTTGAGAGGTTGCCCCAGTGACATTGAAGGATGGGTCTAACTATCTCTACTGGGACAATTACGTTTACCTTAACCCTAAGTGACCCCTTGACCCCCAAAAGCTAGAAATGCCCCTGCCACAATCGAATAAACACACTTCTGCAGTACAATGATTTATATTTAGAGGTCCTATATTACGCACAATTGACTCTTGTGAGCTTATGGTTATGTTATCATGTTTTTTTTTCTCCTGAGAAACTTACTTGAGGAGTTTTTGATGAGGAAACAACATTATAAATCAGAAAATAGCATAATATGGACCCTTTAACGAAAACATGATATTCCACGATATTTGAACGTTCACTCCAATACAGCAGGAGGTATAAGCTGTCCAAATTCAAATTCTCACCTATATGCGTTGCAGTTTGGAAAGCAGAGACTTGGTGCGGTGTTGGAGATTAAGCAAAAAGCGAATATCAGCCTCCACCAGTCGCTCTATCAGCCTTAACTCACATGGCTCAGTCCCACATCAGAGAGGAGCCTTTCAAAGAACACCCAGGTCCTACCCCCACCAGTGCGGGATGGGGCAGAGCTGGGGTCATCCTGATAACACCTCCAGCACAGTGCACACAAGCAGAATGGAGTGCACGCTACCTCACACCTCTGATTCACCTATAGAGGCCAACTCCTGCTGATGATAAGACGCAAATCCAGACTGTCTCAAATCAAAAGGGCGATTTCACACTACGGTAGGACTACATAGAGTTTAAAGGACCCATATTACGGTATTTTCTGATCTATGTTATAATGTTGTTTCCTCATCAAACACAAACTGAAAACTGAAAATACTCTCATCATCATGTCATCATCATTTGGATAATTTCAGTCCTGGAATTGCCAGTCTCTACTAAACTAAAGACAAAAGGGAGCTTCATGGCATCACAAGGTGGAATAGAGCATACTGAGCTTTGGAGATGTTGACAGACTAACTAAAACATGTGTGACTGAAGTAAAACACAACTCCAGGTATGTTTTTGATGAGGTAATAACATTCAAACATGGCTTAAAGCGCATAAGAGCCAATAAAAAAACAAAAAAGTGCATTCCTTGGGCTAAATTGTCCTTGTATTTTATTTTGAATTCTATATTTTGACATAAGTAGAGGTATTTTGCTTTTTAGAATTTAGTGCCACTTCTTGTATTTTTGTATTTTCTTCTCAACAATTCTGTTCCCCAAACTGCCACTTAACTGATGCAAAACTATAATAAATATTCACCAAAGGAACTCTTCCACCCAAACAGGTAATAATTAGTAAAAACATGAAAACTGTCATACACACTTTCTGTAACATGCAAAAGAAATGAACAAAACAATGTTATAATACAAAAAAGATTATTAATAAAGAGCTCTGGCTTTGTCAGTGTAAGCCCACAATCACCAGACTGGATAAGCCTTGGACAAAGACTATAAAAATAATGATTAAAATGCAATCATAAAGAGCTTAAAGATGACATTTTTGGGTTGGGCTGATAAGCACTGCAGAACGCGGCTTACACATAGACTTGAGGATTAAGGAGCAGTGGCATGAGAAGCACATCATTCCTCTGACAGCACTAGCACTGTCTATCAATGGCACAAATCTATTTGAATTGTACAAAGCAGAAGGCCAGTGGATCTGCTTGTAGGGTTGAGCGACATCACACTGCCCGGCCCACTATCTATTCTCTTCTATCTCATGTCTTTTGTGACTAAAAATCCCTTTCTTATGTCATTCATTTTAAGAAATAGTCTATTCTAAAGGAGACACGCAAGAGCTTTGAACCATGTTATAATTGTTTTCCCTCTCATTTACTCAATTGAAGTTGTGCATGTTTGAGTAATATTTCTGCGTTTCTAAACGCTTTCAGTGAGAGTCATCCCAGATTGAAAATGTGCAGTGCAAATGTGCAGTGCAAACGTGTGACACAGTTCAGAGAGCTACTGAAACACACCCACTGCTTTTTACTTCTCACATTTTATTTTCTTAATCAGTGATACATGCAGGATTCATGTATCACAGCATCATCACTGTGTCACAAATTTAAAAAATCCACTAGTGTGATCTTTAGCTATCCATAGGAGAGGCTACAGAGGAAAACTGGCTCCTAATACCTCACTAAGCACACCAGCAAAATTGTTTCTTTTATTTTAGAGTAAATTTAGATCAATATTGATATTTAAAATGTCCAAATTACAGCATTACATTACAACTTTCAACTAACAAGGATGTTATAGATTATAACAGGCAAAGGCACAATGTGTTTTTATTAGACTGAATTAATGTTTCTTGGTCTCTGCAACTTTCAAATTGCCTGGTCAGGATGACTGGATTAATGCTTTTCATTCATGTCATTTATAGGTTGCACTGAAAAGAATAACTCAACTATGCATATCTATCTATATATAAATGCAAGAAAAATTAAATTGACTGTCACATGTTTTCTTTATTATCCTCTTGCATTATCCAGAACCTTCCATTAGATTAAGCCATTACTGATTTTAATTAGGACAAATGCAAATGAAATGAAAAAATGTGTAATGACGCACTATACGCTGTACAAACAGATTACAGAAGCAAACAGATCTTTTAAATAGTGCTCATTAATGTGAGCCATTCAAATCAGG
This sequence comes from Scartelaos histophorus, assembly GCA_000787155.1. Taxonomy (NCBI): domain Eukaryota; kingdom Metazoa; phylum Chordata; class Actinopteri; order Gobiiformes; family Gobiidae; genus Scartelaos; species Scartelaos histophorus. The sequence continues at coordinate 6,072 of JACN01002889.1, read as the reverse complement.
ACCTTGGTGAAAAGGGGATCTTTTTCATTCTGTTTTATAACGTGAGTAGAGTATTTAATACATGTAAGACCCTTTCAAACTAAAATAATAATTGGCATCGACTTTGTAGCCTGATTTTTGTTGTAACATAACTTTTTATTTAGATTACAACCCTACTACAATTCTGTTCTTGGAAAAAAAAAATTATCTTTGAAATGAATAGATCCCACAAATGGGGAAAAAAAAGGCATGAAACCTCCTTAATGTCCAGTCTCATCTCATCTCATCTCAGAAGCTAAGCAGGGATGGGCCTGATTAGCAGGGGTGGGAAGTAACAAAGTCAAACTAGTATAGTCCTGCATTTTTTACTTTTACTACATTTGGGAGGAGGTATCTGTACTTTCTACTCCACTATATTTTTGAACAGGACTGAAAAGTAAAAGTAGTTTTTATTATTGCCTGAGACCTGCTGAAAAGGCTGAGGTGATTTTTTATCAACTTTTTATCGAGTTCATTGTTTGCTCAGGATCCATAGGGAGGCAATGCTCTAATGCAAACTGTTATTGTGTCCTTAGGCAAGATACCTCACCCACTCCACCAAGTTTGAATGTGGTATGTACGTGATTTATTGGTCAATGGTCAGATCTGTGGAGATGTTACCCTGCTTATTGTAGGAATGCACATTTTTTGCTTAACTTATGAGCAATAAAAACGCCTATAAATGTGTTAAACATGAGATTTAAGTTTAATGTCATACTCTGGAACATTCAAGGAAAAGCTATTTGCAAGTGGCAAACTCTCCACCAAAAGTGCACCTTTAACAAGCCAAAAGCTCAATCATAGGACATTATATGCTTTAATTTACTTAAAACAACTGATACAGCAGCTCCTCTGCCGAGTAGTAAAGCCATAGCAAGGTTTGAGAAGTCAGTTTTATTGTATAGTCTATAGTTATTGTGAGTTTTCCCTTTGCACAGACCACAAAAAGTCCCTTAGGAGAGCTGTATGTCTCATAAAATAAGACTTTACCCAGTCCCTCTTTGCACAAAACCTATTCTTTTTCACTCCTGCTAAGTTCAAATCCTTGTTCCTTCCTTCATTGAGCTGCTTTGAGAGTGCTACCCAGAAACATGACTGTATTGTGTTACCGACTCTTTGCTTAAATCACTTACTCTGCCCTTGGAAATGCTGAGTGTGTTTCTGCAGAATAAAACATGTAATACATCACCTTCACACAGACACAGGCAGGCCGGAGGCGCCATGACAGCCCACAGCGGCCGTAATGGACAAACCCTGTATCGCTTCACACTGGATATGGGCGAAAACCTGGGACTTACTCAGCAGCAGCAGGAGGAGTAGCACAGGGGCACACTAAAGCACATGCATTTTCACCCCAAGGAACAGGACATGACCATGGGTGCAAAGAGGTTTGTCTCAGAGCTTTTGTGGCTAGTGCGTTTCTCCAGAGACATAAAAAAATACTACAAACCGGGAGTGATCCAGGTTTGAGGTTCAACCTAGGAAGTTTAGTTGAAGTTAGTTGATCTTGGTTACGCCATAGATCCACCCAGTGTTTGTAAATACAAAACCTCTTCCACATTCTGTTCAAATCCTGAGATGGCCCAACCGCAGCTGCTTTGTAGCATGTGTCTCTCAAATGTAGAAGAAATCTCCAAAAACATCTTGGAACATTTAGAACAAAATGTATAACTTTAAAACTATAAAATCCAACCTCAATCCATGTCTTTCTGAAATCAGGGAGACAGGATTCTACTGCAGATTCCCTCGACTTTGGAAAATTTTGTCAAAGCATGTGGTTCTATTCATGGGCCCCAATGCATTTTCAGAGTTAGAATTAGCCTCCAACAACAGCAATCTAAAATGTAACGGCGCCAGGTTTACATGCAAAGTCTTTGGGTGTCTAGGCTTGTATAGCATTCACATGACATGCTTCCAGTTTTCAAGCTATGCCGGACAGTATTGCACCAAAAAATGTAGAAAATGTTGCTGGAAGTTTGATATTTACTTATTCAGTGTAATATTGAATGTCAGCTAAAGGCAGGCTCCTTGAACTAGTTTCCAAGTTCCTAAAACTTCCAAAATATTCCGTACAAGGACATTCATCATTATGCATGCAAGTTGTACTTTAAAATGCATACATGAGATGGTTATTTCTGAGCTGCAACCCTGTGTCCCACCTCTATGAGCTCACCTACCCCACTTTTAAGAGGTAGTAGAAACTGGAGTACTTAAAGACAGCCTAAAGACATGAGGGGAAGATTCAAACTCTAACCCAGGTCAAGTCCAAGAATTTAACGCAAAACCTTCTTGCTCTAAGGCATAATTCTGTTGCCAGTTGAAAATATGCTCCACAGATCTGTACATCAAGTCAATACGGCCATAAATTTCCAAGAATATCCTCACATTGTACTGGTCAGATGCACTTGAGTTCACCAGGCGTATTTCGAATGCTGGTACAGGCTCTCTTTGCAGGAGTCAAGTAGGAGACATTTCTTTCCAAACAAAATGCCTTGTAAAATATGATAGCTGTCATATTCCTGGTGTCTCCGTAGAGATGCTGTTGCCTGGAATGTTACACAGTATGTCCTCAAACTTGTCAAACTTGGAGACAAGCAGATGTCAAGGCGACCAGGTTAAATTACAGTTCAGGTTTGTGAACAGGTAACTCCACTCATAGTAACAGTGTGCGTTTTCAAGGATTTTGAGCGATTCTTCTCATTGAATATATATGAATGTATCATCTTTAACTCAATTCAGTAAAGAATGTGTAACTCATTTATAGCTCTAAGATTTTGAAGTGTTATAGTCAGTAATGGAAGAGGTTTAATCTTGTTTCTTAAGTAAAAGTACAGATATCAAGGTTGAAAAAAAGGAAAATAAAGTAAAATGTAGTGAAAAGTATCACATACCTACATAAAAGTATTAAAGTGCCTGAATGAAGTTAATAGTTTGAGATCTAATACAGCTCCAAATCTAATGTTTTGATAAATATTTGTGCTGAAAAGAAACAATTGAATTTGTTTTTTTCTCCAGATTTTTTTATTTGTATGTTTGTTTGCTCAAACTGACCTTGATGAAAATTAAATCCCTCAGCCTTTTCAGTGAGTCTCTATAAACTACACTACTACGCACAGGTGCACTACGCAACTTTTTGGTCGGGGGTCCGTCACCTTCTTGTTTCCACGGACATTTCTCTATCTGAAATGTTCCATAGTATGACATGAAACAGCTTGACTTTACATTTATTCAATGACAGGTGGTTTTATAGCTCAAAAATACCTAGAAAAATACCATTCTGAAAGATATGACCCATATCTTGGTCTGCTTTGGTCTTGATGAGGACAGAATGGTTTAATCTCATACTGTGAAACATTCCACACAAAGTAATAGCATCTCCACCAGAAAAGTTACCCAATGCAGCTTTAAGTGTAGTACTTCACTACTGTTACATTCCCCCACTGGTTGTAGTAGAAAATGAGGTGATGCTTATGCATGAGGCAAGGACGGGACAGTGTGAGGAGAGGTGCTATGTGTGTGTTCTCTCATTTTGGCTAATGGGCCCACAAGTGATGTTAGATGGCCACCGTACAGCTCTCTGGTTTAATGGTAATTACATTTTGCTTTTGGTTGGCTTGCCTTGCGTCTGTCAACATCATGTCACAGCAGTTGGCTTTGAGGTGACACTGCCTGGGGAGGTTTTTGTTTTTTTTTCTCCCCCTTTTTTTTTATTTTGGCCCCATCCCAAAACAAGCAGAGCGGATTATAAAACTGTCAATTACAGAATGTTTAAGGGCACCAGGGAAACTGTGCTATCAGAGAGCTTGGGGATCTCTTCAGGACTATTCTACACTAATGATTCACTTGACTTGCATAGATATATTTATGTTATCTGACCAGCCAGAACCACAGTTTGACCAAGCTTTACATAGATGACCGGATCTGGAGCAGTGTTTTGTCTCCTCGATTTCAGAGAGACGCCTGCTTTTCTCACAATCAACAATAGAGGCACTTTCTTATACTTAAGAGATGTATTACATATTTGAGAGCCATGCTGTAAATTAGTGGCTGTGGTTGGATCATCTCAATTCGGAAAGAGGTTTCTCACACTCTTCCGGATTCGAGCAGAATGTAGAAGGGACTGGCTGCCTTTGAAGTTACTATGTCGCATACATAAATATTTGCTTGACCAGTTTACTTTCAACTTTTCAGTCTTGTAGCTAACACAAGATACCAATGACTCATACAGAAGGTTTTGCTGATATGCAATTCCAAGTCTGAAGGCTTGCATGAAATTGGTCAAAATTAGAAATTGAAGGTCATTTTTAGTTAAATCTAGTTTACTCAATATTAAATAAGATTTCTAAAATCCTCCCAGTAAAATATTTTGGGAGATTTTGGCATGTAATATCAATCCATCCATTTTCTCCTGCTTAATCCGGCTGGGTCGCAGGGGCAGCACGCTGCCCAATAATCTGTGCACCAGACCCAGACCCTATGAACCCCTCTGCAGGTGGTGAGCCCACAGGAGGGGGCATGTAATATGTCAGCAAAATAAAGTAATACACCAATTCATCCATTTGTTTTTTTCTTTCTACAAAAAGCCAAATAAAAATTTATATTTCTCAATTTATCTGCAGAGTCTCACAGAGAATGTATAAATAAACAGACATAACTAACCCAACAGCCATGTCGTTCCTAATAGGAAGTGAACATGGGTATGCTTCTGGTTCCATTGTCAAAAATTATTACCTCTCTCTTAGGTCTTAAAATGCTTGTATGAATGTGCTCTACATGGTCCTGGTGTTTTTATTTAGCGATTTTGTCTGTAAATAAATTCCTATTTGTAATATGGACCTGGCTCCAAATTTGCTCCTCACTGCTAGCATCATGATCATAATTTGACTGAAGCTGAACACTATGGGAGACACTCCCTCAGTCCACTTCATTATACAGTCTATGGTTTCACCTTAATCATGTGTCTTTAATTGATGTAGCTTTATTCATATTCCTGCACGTGCACATCTGGGGTACGGTATTTGCCAAAGGCCTGGGCTCAGATAAAACAAATGTCCTTTGTTTAACATGCAGAATCAGCAAGAAAAGTCAATAGAGAACACCTGCTTAAAACTAGAGGCCCATGTATCTGCAAACCTGCACACTGCCACCTCTGTGTAAAGGCATAAACAGCTAGCAATGATTGTCATGCTGTCATAACACATTTAATAAACATTTCAGCAGCCCTTTTCTCAGATCGTTATTAGTTAGTAAATGACACAAGATGAATTGGATTACAAGCTGTGATTAGTGTAATGATTAAATGAACATTCTGACACTGATGGCTCAATGAGGTGCAGTTACAAAGCGTAGTAATAGCAGCACATCTGTGAGAAAGCAGGTGACATGTACCATCAAACTTTAATTAATAGTGCATCATGCAAATGGGTTTAATCTCCAATCTTTTTTTTTCCAGTTGGGTAAACATAACATAAAGATGTGGAATTTAGATTTTTAGCTTGTGTTATGGTCAAGGTTGATGTGTTGGTGAATCATTTCCAGAATCATGGCTCATCCCACGTGAAAGTAATCTTCAGGTGTATACAGCAACTCGTTTTGCCTTGTTAAAGCAGCTCTCAGGATCAAGGCCACTGTGTGCTGTTTGCATGTAATTACAGAGTTGTCCATTGCTAATTACATGATGTCACTTCAGGGTCCAAGCATTGTGCAAAAAAGGGAAAAAAAAAAAAAAACAGAGCGAGAAATCAGCGGTTAAGTTTCCAGTTGGACCCTGAAGTGACAGAAGGAAATCACTTAACAAGTTTATAAAGCTATTTTATTCTCTGCAAAAGCAATAAAAGGAAAAAACAAAACACTGCTGCAAACTGTTTAAAAAGTATTTCTGTTTTTCACTTTTTAAAGTAAAAATCAACAAGTTCTGATGCTTCACTGTGATTGGCTAAATCCACCTGTCACTCACTTGTAGCAGAGGTGACCAACAGGGGGAGCGGGAGAGCTGCATCAAAGAAACACTGACAATGATATCACAGAATTATTATTTATTTATATATTTATTTA